>JAUMJL010001577.1:0-24007 GCA_033558185.1 Dromococcyx pavoninus | reverse complement strand
CTCCCCTTCCCCCCCATGGTCCCGCTCTACCGCCTCGCGGCCGCGCGCGTCCCGGCGAGTATCGCAGCCGGGATGGCGCGGAGCGGGCGGGCGCTCGGCAGGGCGCTGGCCGGCGGGCTCACCGCCGCCCCCACCGCCGTCCTGCCGCCGAGCAGTGCCGCTGTCAGGTACGCGGGGGCGAGGAGGAGGGACCGAGGTGGTGACTGACAGCCGGGGCCCTGCTCCTCCCGCCGGCGAGTGAACGCTCTGGGCGAGCCCTGCCCGGTGCCGCCCCGGGAGCAGCTGGTGGCTCCGAGGAGGGGAGGTACTGGCAGGTTCCCCCCGGCTCCGCGGGTGCGGCCCCGGGTCGGTACCTGCTGTCTCCTTTCCGGTGTGGGTTCAAACAAGCGGTTTTCGGGGTGTGACCTCGCCCGTTCTTGGTTCCAGTGGCTGCTCCGCTCGGAGCGATCCGTGACAGAAATGAAACACTGAGTGAAACGGCAGGAGTTTTCCACTTTGGAGAATGCAACAGGTTCCTGATCCCCTGATCGCATGTGTGGCTGGAACAACTTGAAAACTCCAGTGTGCCTTGGGAGCAGAGTTGGTCTGTGACTGAGAGAAAAAGAACAAGCAGAGAGAGAGGGGACAGTTTGAAACGAGGAAAGTGGTTGGCCTGTCACTACTACAGGTCTTAGGAGGAGCGGCTGAGGGAACTGGGGTTCTTTAGCCTGGAGAAAAGGAGGCTGAAGGGAGACCTCATCGCTGTCTGCAACTGCCTGAAAGGAGGTTGTAGCAAGGTGGGTGCTGGTTTCTTCTCCCAAGTGGTTAAGTGACAGGATGAGAGGAAATGGCCTCAAGTTGCACCAGGGCAGATTCAGATTAGACATCAAGAAAAATTTCTTCACTGAAGGGTGGTCAGGCAATGGCACAGGCTGCCCAGGGAGGTGCTGGAGTCACCATCCCTGGTTGTGTTTAAAAGACAGGGAAATGAGTTTCTCAGGGAGATTGTTTAGTAGTGGACAGATACGATTGGACTTGATGATCTCGAAGGTCTTTTCCAACCAGGTGATTCCGTGATTCTACTGTTATGGCAGTGCTGCTGTGTTTCCTTGTTAAATTTCAAGTCTTACCATCATCCTCATAAAACCAGTGAAAAAGTAAAATAGAGGTCATCATGTTGAATTTCAAGCAGTTATTGGACAGAATTGTTAGTGTGCAGCAGTGTAACCTGGCATCTTACTCGGACCCCATTTCTTACTGTTCATCTTTGTGTTTTAATCTTCAAGATGTGTTTACAAGATTGAAATAGCTTAATGTTGGTTGAAAAAATTGGTATTTTATAAGTAATTTATTAGAGTCTTGAATTGAGGGCAAAATCAATTACTGGGGAGGGTGTCCAGTGTAGGGAAGGAAGATCATTAAGTAACAGGTTGCAACCTGAGTGTTGAAATGTCTCCAGTGTAATCTGCGAGAATCTTGGCAGCTGGTTTTGAGCAAGTGCAAGCTGAATCCAGACGGTGCTGTATTATTTGTAGCCCTGGAGCTGGGTGTGCTTTCAGACCTTGCGGTTGTCACTGCTGTGTATTCTGTACCTGTTGTCAGCTCCATGGACCCCTTACTGTGCAGAGGCAGGCTTCAAGGGTTCAGATGGTAGGTTAGTCTTTTGTGCTTACTCAGACCAAGATTCTAATTGTTGGCAATGCTGGTTTATTGGGATGTGAACAGTTGTCAACAAGGAATTTGAATGAGATCAACTCATGTCTCACAGACCATAAAATGGCCATGAGATATCACTAGGGTCATGGAAGTAACAGTTGGGATAGCAGTAAACATGATGGCTCTTACATGCTCCTAACCCTAATTTCAGTCTTTATGGTCAGGAGTTTGAGATTCCTTATTTTTTTTTCCAAAATATGTTGATCTTTAGGCTTAGAAAATTTTGTAGCTATTAAAAACAATCACTGAACCTAGATTACTTACATATATATATATATATATACACACCATGCACTGGTAAATGCTTCCTTTTTGCGTCATGGAGGTCAGGTGATGCTGTGATCAGTGCCCAGATGTTTAAAGAGAAAGCAGCAAGTGTCAGTAACTAAATGGTGCCAGTATGAGCAGTGTAAGTGGATGCGGTTGTGTTGCTGCCAAAGGATACGTACAGAGGTGGTAGGTATGTCTGAGTTCTAGTGTGGCCTTGATCAGGTGCCCAGAAACACATGTGACAGTTCACTGAAACCCGTGCTTTTGTGCTTTTTCAAAGATATGTGCTTTCCTGCACTGGGACTCAGCCCAGCACTTTCTCACTGGGTCTGTTTTTCAGATAAAGTCAGGAGAGAGGTGAAGGCTCATCCCATTTGTCAGCGTTATTACCTTCCTTAACTTTGCCTTCCTCAAACGGCAATGTAATTGCGAACAGGACATTGTCTTATGGCAGCTAAAAGATTATTTGTGGATTGTTTTTCAGCCTTGTAGCCGACACAAGTCTAGATAAAACTGTATGAAACAATATACTGGCATAACATTACAGTAAAAAAAAAAAATCAAGAGAAGAAACCTGGCAGTGCCTTTGGATTGTGTCATCTGTTGTAGCCTCAGATGGAGAAAGTAACTTGAATCAGCTCTCTAGAATGAGGTCTGCTCCAAACATTTGAACACTTTCTATGAATCTGGTTGAGGCGGGCTGCAGTGTTACTGGCTCCTTTCCAGCCTTTCTGTCAGAGCAGGCTTTTCCTTAACAGTCTTGTCCAGTCTGTGTGGAAAAAAACAGACCAGGTCCACATTCCTTGAGATACAATTGTGGACATTTGCAGAGCTGGTTGTCTAAAGACCTGTATAATCAGCTTATTCCTTCTTAATTTCGACACTGTACTTCTGTCCCATCTCGACTAATTCCTTTTCAACTGCAGTGATTACAGTCTCTGTTGTCAGTCATCCTACTTATTTCTTTTTTTTAAAAAGGTTTGTACAGATTGTTTCTAATTAGCTGATGGTGATGATTTTTTCTGCTAAACTCAACACCAATTAATTACCTTCCTGTCTCCTGATACAGTGACCATATAAACTCATGTGGTCAGTCCCAGGCTGTTACTGCGTTTCTTTAGAATTCAAAGTTATATTGATGTTAATAACAATTTTAATGGTTTAAATTGGCAACTGTAATTTGCTAGACAACTTTGGTGGTTAGTGAAAAAATGCATCTGTCTATACAGTGTGTTTTAAAAAGTCCCAACAACCAAAGCAATTACCAACCAAGCCTCGTGCTGAGTGGGGAAGGTTGGTTCCAGTTTTGACTGTGTGAGTCTAGAAGTTCATTCCTGATTGTTTAATTAGAGCAAGGACAGAAAAAGGCCTAGGTTCTTCTTTAGCTTATGCTTGTAGAATTACTGACAGCAGAGTGGCATTTTTAACTTCCTGGTGGCAAAAATCAGAGCTTTTGAGGTAGGTTTTGTCACTTAACTGACTTCATCTATGCAAAATCAGGAAGAACATACCTATTGACCACAATGAGTATTTGTTAGATTTTAGTGTAGATGGTCACAAACAAAGAACACTGAGGTGCAATCTTAGAATTACTACTATTTTTAAAAGTAATTTTTATTTATAAAATCACCTTGTCCAAGGTTTTTGCATGTTATTTTTTGAAGGAAGTTCTGAAAACTGAGTAAGCAATTTACCTTCTGAAAGGACTTTAATAATGAAACTGTCCTTTTAAGAGGAGGAAGGCAACGGAGGGATTATGGCAGAGTTCAGCTCATATCTCCAAGTGGAACCTTCTCGTCTTTGTGCATTCCAAAAGGGTAAAGTATTTCAGACTATGCCTTGATTCTGCTGTTAAGAAAGCCTATTCTGCAAATTAAGTGCATATGAGGCTTGTACATGAGCTCAGGCTGACATAAACCCAAAGTTTAATGAGGGCCTTTGTATTTTACTCTGCCAGTAACTTTTCTCGTGACTGGGGGCTATTTTTAGTTTCTGCTAAGGAGGGGGGCAGGGGGAGGAAAAGTCTCCCTTGTGTTTTTAACAGTTTGTATACTGTTAGGAGTCTTGGCTTTTCTATCTGAATCTGACATTTTGTGGAATATTACACAACAGATTGTTTGTCTCACCTGAATGTGTTGTTATTTATTTTGCTGATATGAAACACATCTAAAAGCATTTTCACTGTTGCAGGCACTTGGCTTCTTGTGGCATTCTGATGACCAGAATTTCTCCTTTGCAAGTACCTGTAATGAGCCATACCTTTTCAAGAACCTTCTTCAAGATTGCTGCACCACTAGTAAATAAAAGAAAAGAATATTCTGAAAGAAGAATTATAGGGTTTGTATAGAAGTCTGAAAAGAAACTTTATATGCTTATTGATTTTGTGTGATTATCCTGAAGCACTGGAATTTCAAAGACTGAGCGTCCCTGAAGACACATGCCCCTATGATTCTGCCCATTTGCAGACTAGAAAGGAGTTTTGACTTCCAGAATTTGCAGAGATTGGGCTTTTCCAGTCTGAAATTGAGTGTAAAAATATAGGTACCCCAAACCCTGCTCCACAGAAAGAAACAGCAGAAATAACCTTTAACAAAATCCATAACAAAGTACAAACAACCCTGAAAGGGAACAAGGCACTATTAATTCCATGTGGTGAAATGTGTATAAACCAACAGGTGTGAAAACTCTGTCTGTTCCCTTCTGTCCCAAATACATGCTAGTGTTTGCACTTAGATTATGTTCTCCTTCTCACTTCTCGAGGTTTTCTTTAGAAGAAGGAAAATAATTAGTTGTGTGATGAAGAAGCTCTGGCAAATAGAAAAAGATTTTGAAATCCTATTTGCCTTAAAGCTAGTGGGAAAATTCCAGTTAATTTAACGAGACAGATCTGGTCCACAACACTATGAACTATTTGTTTATTAGCATTTTATTTTGACTCTGCTTAACACTCAGTTATGTGATAGTTCTTGAACTGCAACAGGTTTTGCATAGTCACTTATAAAGAGCCTTTGTCCAGTAGTACTCACTGTGAGTGCCGTTGAACATATGCTTCATTTTAAACACAAATGGAATTGAGCACCTGCCTCAATTAATTTTTGAGTCAGAAAAATTAAAAATCATAGCTATGTAATATTTTGCCACGTTACTGCAGAATCAACTAAGATGTTGCAATCGTGTTCATTCATATGATTTCAATATCCTGTTTGAGCAAAGGGGTTGAACAAGATGACTTGCAGAGGTCCCTTCTGACTTCTGCCATCCTGTGATGCTGTGAGGTTTTCCCATTGCCTGTATTTTTTAACTAAGCTTTTTTTTATTTGGGCTAAAATAAGGGAAGTAATGTTCCTCTATTTAAACCTTATGAAATATAGTGCTTTAGTTTTGATACACCTTTTCTTGGTAGCCATGAAACATAGGTTCTTTATGTGGAATGTCTAAGATCTACCTAAATGAAGACACAACCGTGCTGGAAAAAGTATTTTTCCATTTGAAAAATATGTGTATTTACCTGATATTGCAGAAAGCAGCAGCCACCAGGCTCACTGTTCATTAACTGTACTGTTGGATGTTGTGTAGTGTTTTGCATCTTATACCAGGACTTTTACCCGTTTGTTACTTCTTTTTCCCTCTTTTTAATTTTCAAAACCAGTGGTGGTATTTTCAGGTGTCTGTATGGTCACCTTCCAGTCTGCCATCTGTACCATCTTTGAAACTTTGTAATGCTGGATTTGTAGTTAAAATACCTTGTAGCCAATGTTCCTGTTTCTGTTTCCAGGTATTCTATGCAGGAAATGTATGAAGTTGTGGCTCTTGTGGAGAATTACAAACTATTTGTTCCTTGGTGTAAGAAGTCAGATATATTGTCAAAGCGCTCTGGATACTGCAAAGCACAGCTAGAAATAGGATTCCCTCCTGTAGTAGAGAGGTACACTTCGGTTGTGACCCTAGTGAGACCACATTTAGTTAAGGTAACTCTTCTCTTCTTCTTCCTCGGCTGTAACTTTCTAGAAGTTTTGTTTGTTGAAATTCAAATGATTCATTGATGCTTCAAAACAAAATTGGTGCTGGAAGTGCTTTCTGTGGCTCCAAGTGTTGTTTTTGTTTAAAGGCTTAGGTTAACTGCAGAGAATTTGAATGTGCTTTTAAAACATAAGCTGCCAAATTAAGAGAAGGGCTTTGATTTTTGTTTCCTTTTGCAGGAATAACTAGCAGCCATTAATGAAGATGTACCAGTTTTGTTTGGTTTTGTTAAATTTTTTCCAAGCCTCTTTAAATGCAAAATTAATACTGAGTTAGAAGTTATCTTTGACAACTGTTGCTTCTGATGCCTGAGCAAAACCAACATCTGCCATTACTTTTTTTTTGACAGTTTGATGTAGCTAGTATGAGAAGTCTTAATCTTAAATGTAGGATCTGATGAAGAACTTGTTATTCAGTGTATTGATGAGAAGAGAGAAGAGTGGATTTGAATTCCATTTTTAAAAATCAGTTTATTCAGAGGAGAGGCAGTTGTATTTGACCTCCTTTCACCTTTCCAAGAGCAATAATTAAAAATGTCAAGGGAGAAATTTTAAATGACATCTGGATCTTCTGACTAGTTTGCCTGACATGTTCAAATCTGGTTTGGTTAGGAACAGCTCAGAACAGATTCCTTACAGCAGAATTGCCTCTCCCTTCACATGGCAAATCTTGACTATTTTTATAGCAACTAATGGAATTGCAACAGTTGATTGCTGTTCAAGATAATTGTTTGGATATCCCATTTCACTGTTCTTTTCTAGGCTGCCTCTTAAGAGACACTGCTCAAAATAGAAACTGAATTTCTTAAGTACAGGGGAGACATGGACTGGAAAGGGAATATGCATTGTGCCTTTATTCAAGGTACTTACTGATTCTGGAAAGAAAAGAATATTTCTCCCTTTACTAAGAAAGTCAAACAGCTACAATGGAAAATCAGCGTTTTACATGCTGACTGCTTTCCCTTTATACTTTTGCCCAGCAAGATTGGCTTTTTCCTTTCACATAGGTATCAGATTGGCTTAACATCTCTTTTTCACCTCTAATTCACTCAAAAGAGGATTTCTCATATCAGAAAAGACTATGAAAGTGATGAGGAGAATCATTTCTTCAGATTTCCTCCTCCAAGACTTATTAGCATTTTCTCTGCTGAGGTTTTTCCTAGAAATTTCCATTTTGTAGGCACTGTAGGCATGTTTCTAGACAGGTGACTGTGTGCTTGGAGTACTTTGCTGTCCTCAGAGATGACTGTGGGCAAAGGCAGTGGTGTAGCATAGTGGGTACCGGTGGTGACAAAATGAGCACAGGTTTGTTGCTTATGGCAGCAGTGCTTGGGCAATGGAAAATCAGACTGGTAGCAGCAGTGCTTTCCGCCAAGGAAGGCACGTAATATGTTTGCTACTTAAAAGGTTGGGAGAAAGTGGAACACGCTGGCAGTTTTCCCATTCTTTCTGCCCTTTTGGCAGCAGCAGGGAAAGCAGGCCCAGCTCTTCACGTCTAATCTTCCCCCTACTCCTCCCCTTCCTGTAGAAGTAGCAAAGCGCTGCATCTCATTGCTGGACAGAAAACCATGGGTATTTTAGTGCTGCTGATAGGTCTTTGAGATGGCTTCCCTTACCACGGCTTGCAAACCACAAGCAGCACCTGTTCATCATGACAGCCTTGTTAGAGCAGAGCTGCTTGGGGTAGCAGTAAGAACTTGTAAAAAAGAGTTACAGAAATTCTCTCTAGAAATTCCAAGCCAATTAAGATTGTGTATTTGGTTGATTTTTGAAGTATATGTCTTTCAATATTTTTTCTATTATAAATGTAGCCACAGAAAATGAGCTGTGTGGGCTAAAAGCAAGATGAGTAACTGTGAGGACCCTGTTGTCATGAAAACTATGAAACCAACCACTGCGAATACTTTTCGGTTTTAAAGGAGGATTATATGCAAGCTCTCCTGAAACACCATTTAAGTGCGGTTTGGTGGTAACTAAAAGCCAGTGTATAAGCTGGTTATGAATTTGAGTGTGTAGTCTTACTGACTTCGTGATGGCTTTTGATGACAATAGTATCTTGTGACAGAAGTGTTTTGAGTTCATCTTCAATCAAGTTTGTTTTGATGTGAAGCATTCCTGTAGACGTTCCCAAGATTACCATTCTATATATTGGTGTACAAAACGTACTCTGTACATGTACTGGAAAAAAAATATACAAACCCAGTAAATATCCATATCCTTTGCTTAAAGCAGTGTTGTTCAAAATTCTGTTATACAGCATTATCTCAGTGTTTTATGCCTCATGCTAGAGATCTGTTTTATGAGTCTGAACATCAAATTTTTCCTCTCCCTTAAAAGGAATTCAAGTGTTTTTCTGTAAATGACACTGTGCAAATGGGATCTCAATACTGGCTGCTCTATAAGAATAATTTTAACTCTGCCATGACCTTCACTGTCTGACAAAATGCAAACACAAACTTCAGTAATACCAATTTGTCACATCTGTAAAAGGCTAATTGTAGCTTGACTTTTTCAACTTTATTTTAGGCATCCTGCACGGATGGAAAACTATTTAATCACTTGGAAACAGTGTGGCGTTTCAGTCCAGGTATCCCTGGTTATCCAAGGACATGTACATTGGATTTTTCAGTAAGTATTGTAATTAAGACTATCCTTGGAACAAGGCATAAAAACAGTGCCTTTCAATTGTGGGGTTTGTTGTGTTTTTTTTAATGGCTGGTACTAGTTTTTTTTTTTTTAAACTTATATGCATGGGAAACAAGTTTTAGTCACTACTGTCCAAAAAAATTTATGCATTTAGCATATGGAAACCACTACTGTGTCGTTTGGAGTCGGCAGTATTCTGTGAGGTGTCTGCCTGCCATAGAACAGTCTAGGGACTGGCATCTCTCACCATGCAGTCCTAACCATGCTGAAGTTTTTAGACAGTCAAATACAGAAGGAGAAATACTAAACATACTTTGTTGTTGCCTTTAATTACTCTATAACCTGAATGCCCTTGGTACCAGAATGTAGACATTATCCCATCTGTCCTGTTTGGCCTGCAGTTGTGTAATTTAATTTTCTGGCTTCCAATTTTACTTTTCCATGTATTGAAAGTTTTATTCCTTCTCTCTGTAATGCAGGCATAATAGCATTTTGCTGTCTTTGTACTTTGTGATGGGATATCACTGCACCTTAAGACTGTTGCTATTTAAATCTGTATCTCATTTAGCCTTGTTACTCCTAGACAAGTTGTTTTCCACTCAGGTTATTGCTTTTCCATTTTGCCTATTTAGTCTGCCATCATATTTTATTCTCACATTTTAATGCTAAGAGTCAGTGTTGCATTGAGCACGTGACTGAGCTGGGGTTCAAAACAAGCTACAAAAGTGCACAGAGATGGGTTGATCCTGCTGCCATCTACTGGGATACTCTGCTTTAAAAATTATCTTCCGTAAATAGGAAAAAGAGCTTTTGGAGTATTTGTAAATTGGCACATTAATCTCCTTGGATTAATAACTTTCAACTTATTGCTGTGTTGCACTTTGTGCAGGTCAACAGTGAAAATAATTTATGGGCACTCAAAAAACCCCCAACCATTTCTCATGGATTTGCCAATGATGTATACATGTTATTTGCTCATGGTGTTTGAATTTCTCTGGGCAAATAAGTGTCAGTTCCTGCTACTGACCAGTACTTTAAGCCAAGCCATAAATAAGTTGAGAAAACTTGAATTAAGCAAGTGTTTAAACCCTGTAATCTAAATACAGAGTGTATGAGCAAACGTCCAACCCCTCCCACCAAAGCCAACTTTTGACATTTCAGGTCAAGAATTTCAGTTGAAGGGCATCAAAACTGAACTTAAAATGAACACTTTCTTGGAGAAACACTATTGATACTGCTTACCCTGTGGTGAGGTGGCAGAAGTCAATGTAGGCAGCTGAGTCGGGGGCTGCCTCACAAGGGCAAATCCTCCAGGACTCTGACGCGTGCTCATTACTCACCGGCCTCTTCCTTCCCTCTGGGCCTGTGCAGGTTGGGATGAGCAGCCTTTCACAGCAAACTTCTCATAACACACTGTGCAACTACAAATATTTGAGAGAAAACTTTAATTTCAAGAAAGCTCATTTGCTTTAGAGAATGTAATTTGAGTTTTAGGTTACACTGGTTCCCATTAGCTGCTGTATCTGGTTTTGCCAGTCCTGCTAGGAGATGTACACATATAGCAGGGAGCTTCTCTAGTTTGGTGTCAGCCTGTATCTGATTTGGTGTATGGACTAAAAGCACAACATCATTTTTACCGTCTGCAAAGTTTGTAAATGTGTACTGTACCTGAAGTTTTTACATGGCTGCTGAACATGATGCAATACTAATTATCCCTGCTCTGCAGACCTCTATATGCTCTACATGACAACTCTTAGACTTGCAAACTGTACAATAATTTTACTGATGCTTGAGGTCAAGCAAGTGTAAATGAAGCTACACCTGGCTTACAGAGCAAGTAGTTTAATTACTTCTGTGCTGCTGTTTCCAGTTAATGTGCATTACTCATAAGCAACTCGAGAAGTTGTATTTGCTCCATTTGGCATTTAACCTACTGATCTCTCAGGAATTACAAAACTACTTAAATCTCAGTCCAAAAGACATGCTGAAGCAGGAGTGATGATAAAAATCACAGAAGAACAACTAGTCTCTTATCCTGAGAATTTTATAATCATTTTGGAAAGCTGTGTATTCAAAACAATGTGGTTCTGTAGCCGTAGGGGAATGTTATTTAACTAGACTAAAGGCCAGCACACCACAAAAGCATAGTTGAAGGCTGTTTGACATGAGTGGCCTTTTCTATTGAGGGTGGAATGAGAGAGCCAACTCTCTGCCTCCCTGCCGTAGCTGCTAACTACTCAGTAGCTTCAGGTTAACAGTGAGACTCAGTGCCTAAAAGCAAATGTAGCAGTTAAGTTCTGAGCATGGCATCATGAGCCCCAAGGGCTCCATACAGAGGACTCCACTGTGTCTGTGCTCTGACATTGCCTGCCTGCGTCTGGACAGCGAAGGTCAAGAGTGGGAGGTGTTCAGGTAGGAGTTAAGCACACAAAAGCACATCTGTAGCTTTAGGCTGTAAATTACTCATTTGAAAGTACTGTAACTTCAGCTACCAAGATAGAAGAGCTGATTTACAATGTTGGTATTTGCAGACAGCTATTTCAAGCTGGTTTTAAGTGGCTTTTGGGTTTGCTCCAGCTTACCTGCGAGTGTGCTGTTGTGCCGTGCAGGGTTTTCTTTAGATAACTTTTGTCCCAAGGGTGAATTCTGTGCACACAATAAGTAAATCATTGTTTGTCGATGGATGTTCATTATCTCAAATCTTTTACTTATGTTTTGTGATGCACCCTTTGTTCAGTAAAATACAGTTAGTTTAGATAAATGGAAATCATCACTTCAGAGAACTGAACATGGAAAAGCCTGTGGAGACAGTGCTCTGACTATGGAATAAGGTGCTTCTTCACAGGCACGTTCAGCAACAGCTCAGTTTTAAGTGTTCTTTCTCCCACAGCTTACTTGTAGATCAACTGGACGTCTATTTGTGGCAGCATTTTATCATAGCAATAGATATATGAAAAACTATTCTCTATTTTCTTAAACAGGTTTCTTTTGAATTTCGTTCACTTCTCCACTCTAAACTTGCTACGCTATTTTTTGATGAAGTGGTAAAGCAGATGGTAGCTGCCTTTGAACGAAGAGCATCCAAACTCCACGGCCCAGAAACAAGCATACCTCGGGAGCTGATGTTTCATGAAGTTCACCAGACGTAAAAGTGAAGATCGTAGCAACCTGCATTATGAACTTGTTTGTCCACTTCGTTAAGAGGTGCCATGCTCCTCCTTTGGGGCATCTGTTTCCTACCTGAGCTTTGTGTGTGGTTTGTACTGAACAGAACACACCTGTGCAGCCAGATGTGTACAGAATGTTCAAATGCAACCAAGTGCAACTTATCAGTAACAGCAGCTACTGTAACATAGGATATCTCAGACTGCTGTTTATTAACTTGCCAGACTGTTTGTGTAATCACAGTGTAAGTTCTGCCTTACCCAAGCTTCTCTCTTTTTCAGCAGTGTAACATATTAACTCAAGTTTAAGTTATTAGCAGTGTGAATGTAACTTAACAGCATCAACTGGGCCAACTCCAGCCAAGGGAAGGGAAACTGACATTCTGGCTTTGGAGAGCGGGGAAGAATATGTCAAGCCTCCAGTAACAGCAGGTGCTTTTGATCCAAATGACAAGGCTAAGTCAGGAGCCTCCAGCTGCTGCTAAATTCTGACCAGCAAGCGAAATAGAAAAATCACCACAGCCTGAACACGCCCCTGAACTTTCAGAAAGTAAACGTAAGGGTTACCTGTCACGCAAGGAGTGCTGTAATCTGAGCACTGAAGTTTCAGCTACAGCTGGGGGCTCTTGACAGCTGAATGCATGCTTGTTGGGCTGAACCAGCCTACTTGCCCCTTTCCCAGTTACACAGTGCAGTTTGGTTATGATGGAAACATCTCATCTAATGGAGTTCCCCATTCCAGCACAACCTGAACCCCAGTCAGTGTGTTACCCCTTGAGAGTGAGGGCAGGGGTGCACCATGTTCTGTATCACAGCACTGCCCTCCACTTACTGCAGATAGGCACAGCCAAGGCACCCAAATACAAACTTTAGACCTAAACCTCAATTCTTCCTTTTATTTCAGTACTGTACTATGAATTATCAGTCATTTATGCTGCTGCTGTCTTGATTATATCCATATTTATTATTATATCTATTCCTGCTATTAGTATTCTCTTTCCAGTCTTTGAGGAAATGTGAGGCAATAGGTTTGGACAGATTTAAAATCCTGTCCGTGTGCTGCCTTGCATTATCAGATTCTCTTACTGAAATGAGGTGAAGCTTCAGGTCAGGTGTTAAAGCAGGTTCTTTTTCCAAAGCATCTGAAATCCACATGGTTAGTGACAACACCGTATTCATTAATATGGGAAGGTATGTTTCAGGACAAAGACAGCCCTGAAGCCATTTCAGACCATTCAGATGCTTTTTCAGAAAGAGGAATTGCTATTTCACACATCCTGACTGTGAAGGAGTTCTTATTAAAGCCAGGAAGCTGGAGGAAGTGAGAGCAGGATTAAGAGGTCACTTTTACTGCACTGAGAAGTTGTGAAGCAGTTTTGTTTGGGACAATCAGGGATAAACATACAGGGGTTTGGAAAGCAGAGTTGAAAAGCAGGCAGAAGAGACTTTACCCATCTGTGTTATTAGCTGTGTCAGGACAAAGAACACAGCAGATACCAAAGAAAGTTCCCTTTTTAAAAGCAAAGCAGCATCTAACAAAATAATTTCAACCAAATCTATTACCAGAAAGCTGAAAGACAAGACCAGCAGTCTGAAGGCAAGGAGGTAACAAGACTACACAAAAGGAGTATTTAAATAACCCACAGCCCTTCCTCAGCAAAGCCTACTTACTTGTTTCAGCCCCTCAGGGCACCTTCCCCTCCCACAGTAAGGACTGTGAAAGATGCACTAGGCCTGTTCCAGCACAACATAAGCAGCAGAGACAGGGCAAAAGAAAGCCAGGGCACGAGCCTTATTTTTGTAACATTGTTTAATATTTCAAAAGAACTGTAGTGACAGTTCAGCTTAAGTATTTTGTACCAAAATTAAAGACACTTGTATTTCTGAGAAACATTCCAGACAAAGGAATGTTTCCTGACCGGAAACACCCTGTCATTTCCAGGCATGTGTCAACTTTCTAGTAAATCTCAGAAGCAGCAGCAGGCTGTCAGGGTTCCCCCATGACTATGGCTATGTGTGCAGATGAACAAGGTGATACATTTCATAACTTGAGCACTTTGTTTTATTACATAAAGGTCACATAAATATGTATTTGCCTACTTTGTACACAATTGTCTGGTCTCACCCAGAGTGGCTTCCAAGTTCTTCCTAGTACTGGCCAAGCACCAGTAAACTCTGAAACAGAATGTCAAGTGCCTTAATTAAGTTTAAATCAGGACCGTGGTAGATGGATCTTGCACCCAGTTATCAGGAATGTACAAATGTCTTTATTCAAAAAATACAAAATAAATTATCTGTAGGCATGGACAATGACCGTAAACAATTACATGTGTGTTAAATGAAATCCAGTAACTGATGGTTACAGTGATTCTTTTAAACACCAGCCTCACTCCAGTCACTATCCACCCTCTCGCGCTGACATCTGCAGTTTTAAGTCAGAACTGTCAGTCTTAAAACAGCACAGCTCATGATTCATCTCTATCCCAGGAATTAGAACATGCCCCCTCCCATTCCTCCACCCATCCCACCCATTCCTCCCATTGCCGGCTCCTTTTCTTCTTTAGGAGTTTCAGTCACCACTGCTTCTGCTGTTGATAAGAGAGACGCAACACCTGCAGCGTCCATCAGGGCAGTTCTCACAACCTAAAAATAGGGAAAAAATAACTTAATACCTGCTGACTATCACGTGAGCTGGGAGGAAGGAGAGCTGAGAGTTGGGACTATTTTAGGTTACCTTCGTTGGGTCTATGATTCCTTTTTCTACCATATTTACAAAGTCGCCAAGCATTGCATCATAGCCAACTTCTGAGGGACTCTGCAGGATTTTTTCAACTATTAATGATCCTTCAACACCTGCATTCTTTGCAATAGTCATCGCTGGGATTTTCAGTGTTCTCTTTATTATTTCAATACCTGTAAGAAAAAAGATGTTTAGATTACCCATTATGCTGCTGCTGCCAAAGCATACACTGGAGATAATACAAAAGAGAGAACCCTCTGAGCAAGAACATAAGCTTATTTTCTATCAGTTCCCGGAAAAAAATGTCCTCTGCTACTTGACATCTACCAACAAATGAAATCACTGCAGGATATTAACACGATTTAGGTTTTCTTCTACAAATGGTAGTAAGGAGCATTATCATTGTAACATGGCACAAAGTCTTTCCATTTGATTTGCCGCAGAATCTCTTAAGCATTCTTGGATGTAGTCTGCCTGCAATGGCTGTGAACTTCAACTCAACTCCTCCTTTACTGGTTCGCAATTCTTTGCAGGGGGCACTGCTGCTTTATTTTTATTGATTCTTTCACATCCAATCTAGAGATGCAGTGAAAACTCCTTCCCATGGTACAGCACAGACCACCACACCAGAGGGACAAGAGGTTCTAAAGATCAAGTAACTACAAACTCACCAAAAGCAATTTGCATTTTACCTTACAAAGCCTCAGTAAAGACGACAATCTATTCTTAACGCTTCCACACACATGTTCAAGTAATTTACTTACCAATTTTCTGATCTTCATTGGCTGGAGTTAAAGCATCTAATGCTGGAATGCAGCGAAGCAATGCACAGCCACCACCTGGAACGATGCCTTCTTCTACAGCAGCACGGGTTGCGTTCAGGGCATCAGTAACTCTGTCTTTCTTCTCATTCACTTCAACATCACTTGTGCCACCGACCTACAACAAGCAAACCATATATCAAGGTCTACACAAGGAGCCTGGGTGGGAAAGCACTGCTGGCTGCTGCAAAACCAGGTAGCCAAGTACAGTCCTTAACTGGAAAGGGTCAGAACGCAAACCCATGCTCTCCCACATGAGCAGTGTCTCTGGTACCTCAGCACTCAAGAAGCCTAAACACAGTTTTACTTGATTATTTCATAGAGTTCTTAATACCCAAGTGTAGCACTGTAAGAGGCCAAATTCCTTACCCAAATCAACTGCTAAGATGATGAGACAACCACACAGGAGTAACTCAGATCAGCAATAAAGGACTGATACCACCCTTCTCCCAAGTTTGACTTCTCACCTTCAATACTGCGACTCCATCAGAGAGTTTGGCCAATCGCTCGTTCAGTTTCTCTTTTTCATATTCGCTTGTGGTAACTTCTAGCTGTTCAATGATTTCTTGAATACGTTTTTCAATTTGAGCCTTTTCACCCTTCCCCTTTAGCAGCATGGTGTCATCTTTTGTCACAATGACCTCTCCAACTTTACCAAAGTCATGAGGCTGAATATCTTCCACATTTAGGTTCAAACCCTCTTCTCCAAACACCTGAAACAAATTATGTGCAAAGTTGGAATTCACAGCTTCTCCGTATGTGAATTTCTTATTTGTATTGCACAAACACATGCAACAGGCTAACAGTGCAAAATAATCACACTACTACAGCTAAGCGGAACAAAACTCTTCCCATCTCCCAACAGAGTCCAGGTGTGCAGGTACCTCACATACTGGCCCTCAGCTGCTAACTTATCATTCATGACTGACAAATGTAACTCACTGATTCAAAGAGCGTGGAAAGTAGAGTCATGTTAAGAGTCCTCCTCCTATTTTGAGAAGTTATGAGTATTGGCACTACAATGACTTTAAAATGGAGTCTGTTGGCTTCATTAACTTTGTGCTCCATTTTCCTCAACAATTTTTATTTCAATAACCACCTCTGGATCCCAGTATCATGCTATGATTTAGAAGTGAAGAAAAGCACCATAAAGAGACACTAATCTGCACATCAACTATTTGAGAAGTCCGTTCCAAACATCCAGAAGAATTATATTTACCATACTCAAGTCTGGGCAATTGTGACACAATCAGATTTACAAGGTGGCAAGAAAGCTTTGCTATCTCTAAGACATTTCCTTGATGTTTCTCCTTCACCTTAAAAACCTAAATGTGTGTAAATTTAAGTCACTGAAAGGACATATCGGTTGGTCAGGGCTATATTGCACAGCAATAACCATCTACAAAATATGAAGATTCAAATATTACTGTTACGTTTTTGAAATAAAAGGACGCAAGCCTGCAACGTAACAAACATAAGACACAGACCTAAAAATATACTTGTTTCCTCCTTAAATGCCATTAACATTTCTTAGAGCAAAAGGCCAATTAAAACATGGTTACTTACAGCACCACCAGTAGCAATTGCCATATCCTTAAGCTGGTTTTTCCTGTTGTCACCAAAACCTGGTGCTTTTACAGCAACAACCTGAAGACCAACCTTCAGCCTGAAGGGAAGAATTCAGAGATCAATGTTCCACATGTGTTCAGAGAACAAGTCTATTTACTAAAGCCCATTAGTTCAGTACAGCTCTGACAATCAAGCAAAGAGACCTTAATGAACTGAGCTGGTTTTGCTCAAACAGATCCTTAGTAAAACAACTGAAATTCTGTCCCAACTGATACGAAGTAACCCTGTGCAGAAGTTACTGTTTCTTTGGCACTCATAACAGGACAAACACCACTTCAGTAGCAAATTCAAACACAGCTTTCGTATAGATTCCTTTAACAGGATGAAAATGCTCCAAAACCAAAAGCAGTATTTGCCTAGAAGTATGGATTTTAAGACTCACCTGTTCAAGACTAGAGTGCTGAGGGCTTCTCCATCAACATCTTCAGCAATGATGACTAAAGGTTTGCGGTGAGAATTGGCAATTTCAAGAGCAGGAACTATGGACTGTACACTAGAAATTTTCTTTTCACTGATTAAAACATAAGCGTCCTGGAATTCGCACTTCTGCCCTGCAGAAACAACATGCATTATCTGAACAACCCAATTTCAAAAACATCCTAAGCATTCTCTTAAATTTAAGCAGCTGTACGCTTTGGAGCATTAAAGAAAAGGGGACACAAATTCTTTTTCTCCAAGAACTCTACTTTCAATTCTATGTTGTTCTGGAGTGCTGCAGGTCCAGCTTGATCTTTGCATGGACACTGTCCACACTTAGAACAGACTGCAAGTTTTTACCCAGAGTTAAAAGCTCCTGATGGGAAGGACCCCACTGTCTTTACTGTCCTGGTACATAGTATAAGAGAGAGTGAAGTCTTGGTAACAGGTGCCGTTATTTCTAACTTACAAAAGCCACCATGAGGTATCTGACATGTTACTGTTAACTCACCTTTGGTTGTATTAATAAAATATGGAGAGATGTAGCCTCTGTCAAATTTCATACCCTCAATGATTTCCAATTCATCATTCAGAGTTTTTCCATCCTGTTCAGATGCAAGAAAGTCTGCATTAAAAATCCCATCTTTACTACCAAAAGCACAAGTATATTTTCAGTATATTATACACAAGAGAACGAAAGGGCCTGCACCACCAATCAGTTTTATGCGCTTCCTCCTTCAAAATAAAAGGATTATATGTGGAGGGAATGACAGTCAAACCCTGATCTAAAATGCCAATCAAACCCTGTTCTAAAGGAGTGTGGAGGGAGGAATTATGGTGAGATACTGTATGTGAGCAGCAGCTACATCACATGCCACAAAAGCCAGGCCTAACTAGAGAAGAGACTGTCACTGCAATCAGTCCATACGTTGCCCAGTTCTTACCTTCACAGTGATAACACCCTTTCGTCCAACTTTTTTCATTGCATCAGAGATTATAGTGCCAATTTCCTTATCTCCATTTGCTGATATTGTGGCAACCTGAAACAATAAAGGCATTGTGAAATGAGATTAAACAGAAGTAATCTGTTTCCTCACTGTAAGGAATAACAGAATAACCCCTTGTAATTCTCACATTTCCTGACAAGACAGCGCACTCACACCAGGATCGAACAACTCTTGTTAAACACAGCTCTTGGGCAGCTCAAGCACAGGGCCAGACCCTGCACACTCATGCAGCACATCTGAACCTGCAGGTGTTGGGAGAAATAAGCTAGGAAGGCCAACACACCTGGTGTCCGAGACCCAGCTTGGGCACCCACCACAACCCAAACCTCCCACAGCAGACTCACACCCCCAGAAATTTACCATCACCTCCCATCCACAAACACGTTTGCTCTCCTCAATTCTTCCCAAATGCACAAATTTAAGACCACATTTTGAAATGAAACTTGAAGATGAAAAAACCTGCCTACTTCTGAATCAGCCTCCAGCAGTGTCACTGAAAGAGGAATGCTGGGAATTTTAAATAACTCATGAAAGTGCCAAGTGTCACCATGAAGATCAGTCAATGAAACACACTATGAATATCCAGAAAAACTCAGGTGTCGCATACCCACAACACAGCTCCACTGGATCTGACTTCCCAACCTTTTTCTGAAGAACTGCTATGTAAAGTTGGTTTAATTTTTTTTTACCTGTGCAATTTCTTCTGGAGTTGTAACAGGTTTAGACAGCTTCTTCAGTTCAGCTGTAATAGCATCAACTGCAAGCATCACCCCTGAAGATGAGTGGAATACTTATAAGTGAACAAAACAAAGTATACAGCACTGAAAAACTACAATCAGGTTCAATTTCAAACCAAAGGCCACACTGCAAAAATGCATCAAGTTTGCATGTTTAAAAACAAGTGACTGACAGTTCTAATTATGTATTGTCATTTGTACACCTAGTCATCTTTTTTTTGGGGATTCGCATGTAATACTTTGTCATGATCAAAACTTATGGCAAATTTATTTACATGGCACCAGTAAGTTTATATACTTATCAGAAACTAATTAAATGCAGAAATGGTTTTAAACAGCATTTACCTAGGACAAATTAAACCATTAACTCCATATAAAATACTAAAATTATTATAAAAATGAAATATTCTTCAGAGTAAGTAACATAACAAGCAAGTGGGTTCTCTAAACATTGCCCTTTAAGCTTTAAGTGGTTCTTCAGAAACTCGGGAACTTATTTAGGAAGCCAGTCAAATCTGGGATATGAAAAAGTAAAAAAACAGCAATTAAACATTAAAAACAAAGAAAAAAAAAGTTACCCCTCCTGATTTCTACTGGATTAGCTCCTTTACTGATCTTCTCAAATCCTTCCCTGGCAATAGCACGTGCAAGTACAGTTGCAGTAGTGGTACCATCTCCTGCTTCTTCGTTTGTATTGTTGGCAACATCTTGAACCAACTTGGCTCCAATATTTTTGTATTTGTCTTTTAAGTCAATTGCTTTTGCAACAGTCACACCGTCTTTTGTCACTTTGGGACTTCCCCAGCTTTGTTCAATAATAACTGTTCTTCCCTAGGATGACAAAGATCAAATATTAAATCAAAACCACATAATCCACAGAACATTACCCCAAGAGTTCAATTGAAGATGAGAGCTCTTTTGAGCAGCCACAGCTGAACAGAAACACTGCCTTGTACAAAGCTTTCAGCTGGTATTTTTTCAAGCACACCCTTTACCAAAGTTCTGCAAAACTGAAAAAATGGCTCAAAGGCTTTTTACTTTCACAGAATGAGGCTTCATTCCCCAACTGTGACGCTCAATGACAAACTCGAAAGTCTGCGACCGAAGTAAGACTGGCCTTACAGAGGAAAAACGATTGCAGAGATTCCTTCTAATGCTGGTATTTTCCTCTAAAATTAAATATAGCTTTACAAAATTTCCATCAAATCACAATAAAAAGTTTGGAATTGTAAGACAGTAATAGAAAACTCAATTTGTTGCATGTTCTGGGGAAAAAAGCAGACACTTGCAAACTTTATTAGCAATTAGCAAAGAGAACTGAGAATACCTAATAAAATTGTGTTAACGTGTTGCAACAATTTCCCAAATATTGCCTGTTTTTTTCCTCTTAGCTGGCACTTGCATTCAACTAAAAAGCTGAGCTACCCTACACAGTAGATACAGACAGGGTTAATATGGGAAACTATGGACCCGTTCAGGGAACACAGGGCACATGCACCTGCACAAGAGGATTGCTTGTTCCACAATGAGTTCAATAGCTTCAATAGTTGCCACAAGCAATCACATTCTCATTTGACCTGGAGGCAGCAGAAATGCAAGGAGCCATCTTTGGTGCACAGTTGCCCTGAAAACTCTGCAGCACTCCTGCCAGCTGGGGTTGTTGAATAGGAGAAGGGAGAGCAACTGCCCCAACCTCCCTGCTGCCACTCCCAGCCGACGCTGCCCAAGCCCCCTCACTCGGGCTGTCAGCTCCAGCCTAGTGCTGACTGTGCTGGCTCCTGCTGGGGCACCGCTGTAACTGAGCTCATGCCAGTACTGCTTCAGCTCTGACCAGAGTGCGGATCATGTGCCAAGCGAGGCAGCTACGGGCTCCCCTAGAGCTGTGTCCCTCACTCCCAAAGCCCACTCACATCTGCCACAATGTTTTAACTAGTGTTGGATTCCAGCCAGGCACGAGGCCATGCTGCTCCTGAAGTACAACCAGCCCTAGAAGGTACAAAAGGAATGTGAAGCTTCAGTTACTGATGTTAAACTTGTGAGACAGCTTACATAATTCTAGCTCTGTGCTATAAAACAACCATGCCAAAATAATCCAAAATTTGGCTTATTCCTGCTATTTCATGTGACCTGCACTTCTCCTAAATCTAAAAGTGGTTCAAGAGTAAGAAAACTCTCTCTGGAGGATCCTGCTACTGCTAAGTTCTCCATGTACTCGCTCCTTGTTTTGCTTAATTTCAGTCTATATTTTGGCATGGTCTTGTTCCAAACGTTTGTTTGTTTGTTAGCTATGAGGAGGGCAGCACAAGGAAATCTCCTTGTACCCCATCATGTTAAAGGGTTCACACTGAAGAAACACTTTCTATCTGTTTCTGAAAAAAGGAACATCACCAGTAAACGCACGTGCATTTTGAATGGCCCAGCATATTGAGAATCCAAGCACTCACATAAACCAGTTCTGGCAAAGAAATCAACTTGCTGGCAGCAACATCAGGAGATTGCATGAGACAGCAAACCATGTTTCTTTAAAGCCAGAACACTGCCAGAGGGGAGTTTCCTCACCACGCTGGAAGCAGCACCCGGCATTGCAGTACAGTCCCTGAATTTCTACACTTACATGGAGAGCAGCAGATAAAACCCCACAAGACTACAGCAAGTTGCATCAGGAACTGCCCTTTAACCAATGTGCTAAAACTATGCTTAGGCATTCGCAAAGCAGCCTGAGCCACAAAACCCAAAAGTTAAATTAACCGGCTACACTTAAACTTTGTTCCTTTAACAAAACCAGCCACAGCTTGCACTTGCCACTGTTCTCTAACCTTTATCTGCTCAGCTTATGGCATTTTTGCCTTTGAAGAAAGCTAACAAAGCACCCAAAACATGCAAGAAACACATGAATGAATTTTACAGAGGCCAGGCAGCTCTCAGAAATGCCACGCACATGCTGTTACATGCAAGAGCGATTCTATAACCCCAAAGAAAATCAGCATCTCTTTCTTAAAAAGGAGTCTTATTTCAAGCCTTACTGCACGTTGCATGACTATGCAGAATACAGTAGCTGTTTTTCCAAAGTACCTAGAATCACACCCTGTATTATGTCCTTTAAGCAACACAAATGAATGCCACTGCCCTAGAATTTCACTTCAGCTGATAACGTGTACCAGCCAACTGAAAACTCAGCATTACACTTTAAGGGTTTATTTCACCTTGTTAAAACTAAAAGGTGAAGTGATACAAGACTGTAATTTGTTGAGAAAAAAATCACGTGCTAATTAGCCCACCTTATGATACAGAGTTAAACAATGTACTGCACTGTTATAAGCCATCGTAACCTATTACAAATATCCTTATCCTTCAAACTGTTGAAATATAGTGCATCTTTCAGCAATGCAGTTTGTGTACTTTCTAACTATGAAAAGCACCACAGCCCAGATGGGGTGACAGGAAGGACAACATGGCTGCTTGCAGCACTCTGCCCATGCCCCCACGTCTCTGCCACAGCTCTGCACATGCAAATCACACAGCTCTGGCAAGGGAAAACCGTTTTTGCTGTCTTCAGCCAGGTCAAACATCAAATAAATGCAAACCCTTTGCTACCTTTGGCCCCATGGTGACAGCTACAGCATCTGCGAGAAGATCAACTCCTTGCAGCATGAGGGCTCGAGCATCTGCTCCAAACTTCACATCTTTGGCGTAGGCTCGGGTGAGGTGTGGGGCGAGCGCCCTGGACACTGGCCTGGCCTGGCGGAGCACGGCGGATAAACGGAGCATGTCTGAAAGGAAACGCACACCCGGCTCAGCGTTGCGAATTCGCGCAGCTTCTGCCCGAATCACAGACAGAAACGGGACTGAGTAAGGAAAAGAGGGACTGCGAGATTTCGGGAACCGCCGACGCAGAAGGCGGCCCGAGGGCGCGGGGCCGGCAGCGATCACGGCGAGACCGGGGCTGCAGCAGCTCTGGAGCCCCCGGCAGCATGCGCAGGGCGGGCGGCCACGCGTCCCCGCACCAGCGCGACAAGGTCACCGCCCGCCAGGAACCGAACTGGGGCCAGGACTGAACGGGAACCACGTCCGGGGGGGGTGAACAAGGGCCGCGTGCGCCCGGGGGTCAACAGGGGTCCCGCGCGCCCCAGGGGATGGGGGCCACGTGCCGGGGGGGGGGGGGGGGGGCAAGAATGGAGGCCCCGCGCGCCCGGAAACGGCAATGGGGGCCGAGAACCGCACGGGGACCGGAGGAGTGAACGGGGGTCCCCGCGCGTCCGGGGGTAAATAGGGGCTGGGGGGTCAGTAGGGGTCGGAGGATGGATGGGACCCCGCGCTGGGGAGTGCACAGCGACCAGGATTTCAATGGGGGCTCCACATGCCCGGGATGGTGAATGGGGGATGAAGGGGGAGTGGTGAATGGGGGTCCCGCTCCGGCCGCCTCGCCCCACCGGCCCCGTTGCGGGCTGGGCTGGGCCCGGTACCGGGGGCGGCAGGGCCGGGCCGAGCTCACCTGCGGGCAGCGCGGCGCTGGGGGCTGAGTTGCGGCTCCGCCGTGTGGTCGTGCGGCCGAACGGGCCCGAGTGCGCGCGGCGCGGGAAGGCGTGCGTACTGCTCGCCCCGGCCCGCCCCCCACGGGCCCCGGAACCAGCACGGCGGCCGCGCCCCGCCCCGCCCCACGCCCTCGGGGGGGCGCCGCGCCCCGCGCATGCGCCCCTCGGCCCGGCGTGCGGCACCCAGGTTCCGGGGCCGCCGCTTCCAGAACCTTCTGGTGCGCCGCCGCGCTCGCGGGGTTCAAAGGTGAGAGAGTTCCCGCGAGGAAGGGGGGGGGGGGGGGTGGGAGGGAGAGACTTCCTACGGGAGCGGGGAGGGGACATTCCCCC
>JAUMJL010001576.1:0-166899 GCA_033558185.1 Dromococcyx pavoninus | reverse complement strand
GAGCCGCGGCCCGGCAGGACGGGCCCAGGCCCAGAGTCCGCAGCGCCCCGGGGGCCCGCGGCTGCCCAGCCCCTCCTCGCCGGCCCTCCGCTACCCCGCCATGGAGCGCCGGGACCCCTGGGGAACCGCCGCCGCCTCCTCCTCCCGCCTGTGAGACACCCCCCACCCCCTCGGGCCTCCTCGCGTCCCGGCCCGGCGGCTGCAGCCGGGAAATGGTGCGGGCCTAGCGGAGCGGCGAACGGAGGTGAGAGGGGCTGGGGCTGCGGGCAGGACCCGGTGTAGGATCCCCGGGAGCGGCAGCCGGACCGCCCCGCTCTGCCCCGCCCCCCCCCTCCCCAGCCCGTTCACGGGAGATTCCCGGTTCTCCGTGCCCCCCCTTCCCCCCCCGCCCTGTTCCTGAGGGGATGCCCGGCCCCCTGCTCGGTTTCCGGGAGATTCCCGGCTCCTTGTGTCCCCCCCAGCTCGGTTCCCGAGGTGAATCATGGTCTTCCCCCGCTCGTTCCCGGGAGATTCCCTGTTCTTCGTGTCCCCCCCCGCTCCGTTCCCCGGAAGATTCCCGGGCGCCCCCCCCCCCCGCTCGGATCCCGGAGTGATTCCTGGCTCCCTGTGCCGCTCACACGTTCCCGGCGGAACTCCCGGCCCCAGTGCCGCCCCCCCTCCGCTTCTCATCGGGGTGATCCCTGGTTCCCCGTGACCCCTCCCCGGCGCATCCCCCGCTCCAGCCATCGCAGGGAACGGCCCAGGGGGTCCCTGCTGGCCCCGCTGCGGCCGCTCGGAGCCCGGGGGGCGCGGGGACCGGCGGGGTCCCCTGTCCCGGCGCTGGGTTTTAATCCTTTCCAGTAATTGACGTCAGGGCTTTGTTCCTTCCCCCTCGCTCCCGGGCGCGGAGCGGGCAGGGCCGGGGGGGCCGTGGAAGCGGCTCCGTTTGGGCGTTGCGGAGGGACCCCGGGGCTGTCGCTCCCCTCGCGTCCCCCTGCCGGGTGACTGGGTCGCTGTTACGTAAAGCTCCATCCCTGACGGGAGTTGTGTTGTGGTTTGTCATCAGAGAGGCGATCGCTCCACCTTTCTGGAACCTGGGCTCACAAGGGCTTTTTTTTTTCTTTATTTCCCAACGAACAAAGCCAAGCAAGAAGATATGGGGAAGTGCAATGCCCTCAGCTGCTGTGCCTTTCATTCGCTTCCTGACATGAGAAAGTGGTTGATTTTGTTTTGGGGGAAAACTGGGAGTGCTTCTCCCCACATATCAGATACCACCTGAAAAGACAATGTTCTGATGAAAAGAGAGCCCCGCTCTGCAGGTGTGGGCCCCTCTGTCTGACAAGTCCCATCTCCCTGGCTTAGTTATGCTCGTGTTTGATCAGTCACTTGGGAAGGCTCTGACGGTTTTGGATGTTCACACATTTCCACTGATGTCAGCCAGGCCTCCCACTTGCCTGTGCGAGCGGAACAGGCACTTACTCAGCACCAGTCCTCTCTGAAATTAACTTGTTCTGCTCGTCTGTGCTTTTCCTCCTCACTTTATTGCCAGCTCCCTTCGAGTTTACTGAGCTTCTTCCAATGGGTCTGTTCTTAGTTCCTTACCTTTCTTTAAAACTTCTGAATACTTCTCATAATCTCTGGAATGAGTGCTCTGCAGCCCAGGGGCGTTATTGTGAAATGCAGAGTGGTCAGGTGCTTTGGAAGAGTGGTTATATGCTTGATTTGTCATTTCATTATCTCTGCTAACGAGAGAAACATTATTAAACTGGCAGTGCTCCTGCTGTGTGGTCCTCCTCAGCCAGGTATGATCCATATAGTCGTAGGCACGTAGGTGCTGTGTATGGGTCTTGTGCTGGAGTCACACAGGAGCTTGAGGTGGTCATCGTGCAGTTTTTGTGGTCAGCAAAAGAAAGAAAAAATTACCCTTTGACATTATTAATATCTTGGCTTTTTAATGTATCAGTGTTACGGTTTTCTAACTGCTATACAGAGTACTGACACTATGTGCAAGAGCAAGCTCTCCTCTGTTGACCAGTTTTAACTATCGTGAAAGAAAACAGTAAATTTCAACTCGTCTTGAAAACGGTTTCAGATCCCAAATACTTCCTTCAAACATCTCTGCACTTCTTGTTTTATGACTTTTCTCCTGCATCTGAGACACTGAGAGAGGGAGACTGAGCCTATGAGATGGGTTTTTGTGCAAGAAGGCACATAGCAACCCAAGAAAGAGAAGTCTGTATTTTGTGTTTAGTGTTCCTTCCAGTTCTAGGGATCTGAACTTGATAAACCTGATAAAACTTCAGTGCAATGTTAGTTGGATTTTTAGGCTGTCTGTTTAGTAGGCTGGAACGTTTTGCTTGGGTCTGACCCAACTTCTTAATGAGAAGGTGCCACATATTTTTATCTGCAAAAGCCGTACACTTTGCCTTGTTCAGGTGTTGCAGATAAATAGGTGCAGCAGAAATCTGTCGTGACGGTACAGCTGGTAGATGATAGCTTGGCACATACGCACTAGTTCCTTTTCTAGCTTGCAGCCGCTGGCAAGTATGTTCTGCTGCTCTCGGCTTTCCACCGTGGTTGTGCCCAGACGTTGGGTGTGACTAAAGACATGCAAGGCTTGTACTTTACTGAGAGCCATCCACAGTGTTTTTTGAAGCAGATAGAGGACTCTGGGACCAAGTGATGGTACAACTGCTGTCCCTCGTGTCCCTGTATTTTCAGTGCTTAGGAGAGCTGCTGTAACTGCACGTGGCTGCCTCAATGCCTCACTTCCTTTCCTTCCTGCTCAGAGTCTTGTTTTGTGAACTTTTCAATCTTTACTGCTCTTACTCTTTGCTCCAGATAACAGAAACCTGCAGTGTTGAGGGTAGAAATATTAACCAGGGGTACCTGTGTCTGAGGCTGAATCTTGAGAGCTGAGACATGAAATCAGCACTTCGCCTACTGGCAGTTCTTGCCCTTGTTGGTACGGAAGGAGTACAAGCATCTTTCAAGAGGCCACCTCTACCAGCAACAACATGTATGTAGGGCTGGGAGGAAAGTTAGTTGCACAGCATCGTATTTGGGGTCTGCCTGTCTGAGGATGTAACACTAGATTTTACTGACCCTGAGGTTTCTTTTCTGCTGTAGTAATTGTTCTCAGCTGCATAATTTCAGGGTGTTACTCACATGTGGTTTATTCCACAGGCACATTTCCTTTCTCTAGTTACTGTAGTCTCACAGTTACCTTCAACAGAGGCCAAGAATTAGCTAAACTCGAGTCTATCTGCCTTGTCATTTGGTTTTAACATCTGTGTAAAGCAGGGAGCGATGTAGGTGTCATCTTTGCTAGCGGTGAGAAGAGAATGCCCCAAACTGTGGAGAGATGGAGAGGCTGTAGAATGCAGAGGAACTGGAAATGAGCCAGGAAACTTTTAACAGATTGCATTTAGATAGGGGAGGGTTAGGTGTTTGTGAGATATTTTGCTGAAGTGTTAAAGTAAGAAAATAAGAAGTCAGGTTTGTAGAATTGCAAAACTGAAGCTGAAAGAACTTCTCTGGCAATTATTCCTCTCTTGCAGGATTGTTCCTTCACTGCAGTTACTGATGACTAACAAGGTGCTCTCCAGCTTGTGAAATGACAGGGGCTGTGTTGCTGCTGAGGAAATACGAGTGCACAGGCTCCTGCCCCTTCCTGTCATAAAGCTTTTCTCCTTGGTTCAGTCAGGCTCTGTTTTTGCAGTAGCGCTGTCCTGCTGCACACTTGTCTCTTGGGGGAATCCACTTTTATGCTCTTTTCAGATATTTGAACTAGGTGCACGTATTCTGGTTCAATTAGGGTTTCCCATTTCGAATAACCGTATTGGTGATGTTGTCTGTGACTTCTGTGAGGTGCAGCGTGGCTGCCTTCCTTGTCTGGCACTGCGCCAGCTATGGATGTGCCATCCAAAATTCCATTTTCCCTGTAGCTCTGATATTGTTTGCCTTGTGCTCGTGTCTCATTTGGTTTCTGCCATCTCCCCAGGATCTCAAATTCTTATACCTCCCTGGAGTTTCTCTCCAACCTTGTGTATCAAACCTCTCTTTTCTCTAACATAGTGAAAATGTAGTTTCTCCTCAAGTGCATTAGCTTGTGGTCCTTCAAGCTGTCGTGGCTCTTGTTCTTACTTGATTCACTAATTCTTGCTGATGAATGTAAAACCCAGGTTATTAACTGGCTACAGCACCAGGTACCAACAGGAAGAAAGAAAAAACCCTCTTCTTGTGCTGGAAATTATACAAACATTGAATAAGAGAAGTTCTTGCCCTGAAGTCTTGAACTCATTTTCTTCTCTTAACAACTCATTAAGACAAGTTTCCCCACACTTTTTTCTGTTGAGCTGTGGTACCCAGTCCCAGCAATACCTTGCTGGCAGCTCACAGCCCCCTTTATTGATCTGTTGATCTCTCTTCATTGCAGTTTGTCCTAGTTTTTATTGATAATTTACTGGACCATGTTACTTTCTGTGTGCTTTTACAAATATTGTAAACCTGTAATGATCGTGTTCTTCATGACAGACTGTTTTACCGTCCCAAATCTCTCCCTGTGGATAGGTGCATTCCTGCAGCCTCAGCACAGTTTCTTGCTGTGTGTTCCCAGTGCTACATTGGGGACATAAGGAGCAGAGCAGACCAGAGGCCAGAATGACGGTGTGGTTCTCTTCAGTGTTAGCACTGTGCCTGTTTTCCTGCAGGGGATTGATGTTTCCGCATTATCTGCAGTTCCCAAGAGCAGCTTTAAGATGCGTGCAGAACTTGCAGCTTTTTAAGGTCAAAGGCTTATTCGTGGCAGGGCAAAAGGAGCCCTGACAGTGCGTGTGCCCCTCGTGAAGCTCCTGGGAGCAGCTGTCCTGGCACTGGGAACAGTGTGGCAGGCTGTGTCAAACTAAAGTGGATCCCTAACCTCAGTGCTTTTAAAACTCTTTAACTTCCGCTCTATGTGGTGTTAAAGTGAGAAGGCACCTGGGTTTGGTAAGCTGTGACTTTGTAGTCTCCTGAAAATGGAGGTGAGGACTTGGTGTCTCGCTATAGTTGGATAACACATCATGTTATTTACATATATTTTCCAGTTTTATGGAAAAAATGATTGTATATATAATTTTTAGAACTAAACTTTGGGAAAATAGTGTTTCTAACCAGTGACCTGTTAACCAGTTCTCTTCAGACAGGAAAAATTGTTCAAACATGTGCTTAGCTCAGATTCTAAGGTTTCACCAAGGTAACTTGCTCTACATTAGATTCTTCCCCTAACAGTTTCAGTTCCTACTGGAATTTTACACCATTGAGCAGTGTCTCTCGCTGACTATTTCATTGAAGAGTAGCATGTACGCATGGATCTTTGCGGGCTGAATCTGTGATCAGCAATGATGTCAGAAATGGAAGTGTGTTTCAGACACTGGAACCAGAGAAATGTGAGGAGAGCAGAGCAGATGTAGATGCTGAGGTAGCAGGCACCTACCCATGGACAGACAAGTACTCACAGATCAATGTGCAACCACCCTGGAGCCATATAAGGCAATGTTAGTGTAACCAGTCCTCCAGCATCAGAAAATCTGGAAGCGAGTTGTGATAGCCTTAGTTACCCTGCCAGGCAGCTACAGTCAGTGCTTTTTTCCTTCTGGACTGTGTAGTACAATCAGAAATGTCGGATGCATTTCCTTAGTGTTAGTGTGATCCTGTTGCAAGTGTCTGGTTTTAAATTAGTGTTTAATATTTATATTAGTTGTCTACAGTATTTTTCATAGAATCACGGAACAGTTTGGGTTGGAAGGGACCTCAAAGCCCATCCAATTCCAACCCCCTGCCATGGGCAGGGACACCTCCCACTGGATCAGGGGGCTCAAAGCCCCATCCAGCCTGAACTGGAACAGCTCCAGGGATGGGGCAGCCACCACTTCTCTGGGCAACCTGTGCCAGGGCCTCCCCACTCTCATAGGAAACATTTCTTCCTAAGATCTCATCTAAATCTCCCCTGTTGTGTTTCAGACTACTAACCATGTGCCTCCACATGTGTCACCATCTATGCTAAGGTTGCTACAAAAGCTCAGTAGGATCCCAGTACATTCACACGTGGGGTTTTTTTGTTGCTGTGTTTAATTTAATTTCCAAAAGACGTTAAAGAGATTTCAGTGATAGAAGTGCTTAAATGGTTTTAATCAGGCTTTGATGTGCACAAATCATTAAAGCAAGTAGGATGAGGAGATAAGAGTCCACAATTCTGTTTGAATAGTTTGGCTGCAGAGCAGCTAAGGGAGTATTTTTCATATCGGAGAGGGTAAAATCAAACAAAAAAAAGCCACATCAAAATGGGAATTCAGTTTTTGTGTAATGTTGAGTATTTTGTGGGCAGAGGAGTAACCAGAGTTTCTGGAAAAAAATAATCAGAAATGTGGCAGCCTCGTTTTCCAGGTTCCATTACCGTTAGCAGAAGCATTTCCTTATTTAGCAATAATTAAAAAACTGCTTGGTCAAAATCCAAGTCTGAAAAACTGAGCCATAAAGATGAAAATTTCAGAAAAATTGTATATGGAGGAATGGGTTAAAGGACTCAGTGGAGGAACGCGTAAATTGACTTTGGCAGGCTGTGCTGTGTTTTGGCATAAATAAGAACAGTAAGGTAATGGAAGTTGCTGTGACTGAAAAATACTTGATTTTACAAAGATGCCTTGATATTATTTTTTTCTTGTAACTTGCAAGGGCATTGAAGCATAAAGGTTGACCAAGATGATATGAAGTGGAATGATGTTTTTCCTATCTCATCTCTTTTTTGGATGTGCAGGGTGGTCCTGTATGGAAAGAGCTTGCTGATAGTTTGGGTTCTGTGTTCTGGGTAGGTTTTAAGGTATTTTGATTGGGGGCTGGTGGTGGTGGTGATGTTTTCTCTTTGAGATAGACCACTGAACCTTCCATTTGACGTGCGGTTTGTTCACCAGTGACTCGTGCTGGTCCGTGGCTCCTGCGATCTGCGTGGGCTGTGGGCGGGGAACGCTATGGCCACGACGCCTGCTGGAGACAAAGTTCTGGAACCACTGTATTTCATTTTGTCCTGAGGATGCTGATAGGGTAAATTACCATCACACTAAAACATTGATCTGATGCGGTGAAATCTGTGGTGCAGATACCCTTCAAAAGGCAGAGGTTGGAAAGTTTTTTCCTGGAGCAGTGATTGCTTCTGCTGAAGTACCTGTGCCAATTATATTTAATAAGGAAAAACACAAGTAAGAAGTTTGTACTGTGGCACGTTCTTAGCCGATAGTTATGAGAAATATGTTTTACTAGGAGAGAGTTTTAACAAGTATTTGGCTTAAATGTGTTAATCATTAGTAACCTCGTTAAAAAGACTTTTTTTCCTTAGCTTTTTCTCCAATGTTTTTTAAGGAGAAAGTTGCACTCTTTTACGGCCACAGGAAGCAAGTTCCACGCTGGACTGACATGTAAAGATATTTTCCCGGTGTCCTTTTCACGTACATAACTGGCCCAAATAGATGATATTGGGGTTTTTTTGTTTGTGGTTTTTTTTATAAATCCAATTACTCTATGCTCTGGGATGCAAGGAAGCAGTGGGGTGTGTGGGGTGCATGGGCAGGGAGAGAGGGGCAGTGGGGATGACAGGGACCCGGCTGCTCTGCCTGCCGTCTCTTCACGGTGCGTGCCAGCATCTGCTTACTCCAAGGAATGTTAAAATACATTCAGTCATGATGTACTGACAGACTGGAAAACTAAAGATGGTAAAAAATGGGTGTGGTTTAATCGTCTCAATTTAAGAGCAGTACAAAATCAGGCTCTCATTGGCTGCTGTAATGGGGTGATTTCTTGCTAGCAGGAGTGTGCCTTGTATTTATACAACTCATTTTAATCCATTGTACAGCTTAATATTTTTTTAAAGTTACTATGTTTAAGTAAATACTGAATCATGCTTTAAAAAACGAGTCTTGGCTTATGCTTGGTAGGATTCAGTTAATTCAGCGACAGCGAGGAGCTGCTGGCCATGCCAGGTGCCTGGGAGAGGCAGCAGAGCTGTCTAACTGCATCAGAAACAAACTTCTGTTCCCAGTGGATGGCAAAGCATCTGGCTTGTCCACTGTGTCCGTGGGAGCTTTAGCAACAAGAAGTGTTCCTTGGCGTGTAATTTCTGTAGCACTTGGAAGTGTTTTTTTCTGTTAACAGAGGCGTTATCAGGTTCAAGCTTTGTAACAAACTGTTGCTCTGACACTCTCTGAGCTGCGCTTGCCTCTTACATCGGAGGTTTTGAAATTCAACTGAATTTTTACAGGGCTTTTGCAAGGTCGCTTGTGGTTTTCTTCATACAACAAAAAGCTTAACTTCTTTTTCTGGTGGCAAAATTCATCGAGTCTCACTGGCTTTAAATTATTGATGTTGTTGTGATTCTGTGCTTCGCAGTTGTGTGCCTGTCAAGTCTTACAGCTTATAGCTAAAAACACGTTAGGAACAGCAGTTCCAAACCACTTACACAACATCTTCCTAGTTTATCAAATGCAGAAGGTAAGTTTTTTGTTTGGGTCAACTGTTTACGTATCTTCTGGGGAAGACAATCCGTAATGGTTACTGTTCATAATTATCAGACCTGTGGTGTAACAATGCGGTCCTTGGGTGACAGTGGGCTGTGGGCCAGTGGTGCTGGGGTTCTGTGGGGATGACCACGAAGACACCGGAAGATTCCCGGCTGCACTGCCTGGATCATGGGATCCTTGGGAACAGGCAGCAGCACAAGGCATGTTCTGCCCAGGGTGTATTTGATCACTTTATGTGTCTTTTTGGTGCTTGATCTGATAGAGCTGTGAGTGGCATGACTTTTGTTTAAGACTCTATTCAGAAAAGTGAGAAAAAGCTTTTAAGAACATTTTGGGGGAAGAAAAAACCAGATTAATGTCATTAGAGGGGAGAAAAGGTAACTTAGTTTCATTAAAATGGTTTGTATAGCTAAATTAATGTTTATTAGCTGTTTTCCTGATGTAATTAATACACTACTGAATGTCTTGGTACCCAGTGGTAGCTGAAATTTCAATGTCATAGTCTGCTTACAGAGGTTATAAAGTACCGGTGGGATTTGATAGGTAGGATAAAAGGTTAGAACTTCCCAACTTCTTTAACTCATGTTTGTTTGGAAGCATCACACATCAAAGCTGTGGCTTTCCTGCTGGATTTCAGCTCACCTCTGCAGGTTGGTCTGGGCCCTTCCTCGTGCTTCACATTTCTTTTTTTTTTTTTTTGCTTTGCTTGCAAATCTTAAATAGGCCTCTCATGGGTTTTCCCAAAGTTTAATGAATATGCACTTTCATCATCCCAGTGTTCTTAGACTTGAAAAGAAAGTTATCAGCAAGTACCCCAGGCCTCAGAGCTGTCATGTCATTCATGTGTTAGTAGCACTTTTCAGAAAGGTAGCAAGTGGTGATGGATTTGGTAAACGTTTTGTGTACAAGTTAGGGGTGAAAACTGGGACTACGTTCAAATTCTTAACCCCTCCAAATATTTTATTGCAGATGCTTGTGTTGTGAAGATGCATCCAGTGAAAGCTGTGTTTAGAAAATAAACTGTGCTTGGAACATCAAGGGGAAGAGGCAGAGATGCTATCGGTGTTTACACAGCTTTGTCATGTGAAAGAGACCTTACTACTGCAAGCAGTTACAAAAGCCTGAAGTGGTTTATACAGTGGCAGATTATTATTTCAAACCCTGGTTCATTTTAGTTGTTATGCAGCAGAATGTGTGAACCCTGGTTATGACAGGAGGTCCAGGATAAGCATGTTGTGAGATGATGCAGAGATGATCTTCCAGTAGGGCTGGAGGAAATGGCAGTTAAACCTGGGTGAAGTATGCGATAAACTACTTCTCTCCTTGCTTTTTTTGTGCTCTGTTAAAATGGGAGAAGGATGTGAACCTTGAATTGAGTGTGGGTTTTCCCTTTTGCCTTTTCACTCTTTTGATTTAGGTGGCGCTTTGTTAAACCATCATGTGCTGTTTCACATCTTGTACGGAGAGTATTTGTCAGAGAATGTCTGTGAGGTGATTCCTTTCTTAAACCTCAAGCCAGAGAGTTGGTAGCACTCAGATGTAGTGATGTCTTTTATGGAAGTATATTAATGTGAGGAAGTCGGAACTATAATAGCCAGATTAATGTTGGATGTCTGAATGACTATTGCTTAATAAAACTTAAACACCAATTGTCTTGGTTTCAAAGTTTAAAGAGAAGAACGTGTAGGCACAGGAATTCAATTATTAAGTTTCTGCCCAATTAAACTGGAGAATATCGTTGGGGAGCAGTGTTAGAAGTTGCTGGGCTTTGCCTGTGCAGGCATGAAAAGAGCCTATGTGTAATGTGTTCGTGATGCTCCATCTTTGCACTGGGCAAATTTTAGAATCTGCCAGCATTGGAGAATTGAAAGAGTGAGGAGAACGGTGTTTGAGTGTGAGATTGAACTGGGCTGAAGTTTGCTGAATTGAGATTTGCGTGAGAAACAAACTTCTGTTCCCAGTGGATGGCAAAGCTCTGAGTTCAGTCTGTGCCTTAGGGCTTTTGCTTTTGTTCTCTTCGGAACTGTAGGATGTCAGGGCTTGAACTTCAGATGATGTTAAAGAGAATATCACTGCCCTGGTTAAGAAAGCCTCGGATCCCTGAAAGTAGTTTTGGTGTTGCAAGATGGAGCAAAAAATTTGGGAAGGCAAAGCTGAAATTCTGCTGTGTTGAACAGCAGAGAGGAGCTTTACTTACCTCTTCTGGCTCAGGCTCTGTTTTTGGTAACCAGAGTGCGTTGAGGCTCCTCTGCCTTATTGACCCAGTGTCCCGACTTCGTGTTGTGGTAGGTGCAGAAAATGACAATTTCAATAGGTTATGGCTTTGTTGAATCACAGCATTCCACCTTGGACTCTCTTCCTTTGAGAACCATAACTCTAGCTCCTGCCTCTGTGGATCTGGGCTTTCTGCCCTGCAGATGCTTTGTGGTAGAGGGATGGCAGGTGGAGGAACAAACCTTTCTCTGCCCTTTGCGTCCACCAGGAGAGGAGCAGAGAGTAGGGAGTTGTGCTGGCGCCTCCTTGACTTCCCTATTTCTCCACTGTTTCTGAAGAGAGAAGACAAAAAGGAGGGACTGAAGTTGCTGTCCCATGAGCAGCTCTGCTCTCTATGAAGAAAAAGAGCTGGGAATTTTGTTTCTGTGTAAGGTTCATCAGGGAAGGGGGACCCAGTCAATTACCGTGTAGTGCTTCTGCACAAAAACATGCCATGCCAAAGAACGGGTGGATTTGGGTCTTTTAAGATCCCTTGAGTGAATTACATCAAACCTGTCTTGCAAATTCTTCCTGGATGTAAAAAATTTTAAGCTATTTTAGTAGTGTGTTTTAGAAATGGATTTAAAACTTGGTGTTAAATGAACTGCATTGCAATTGCTGAAGTTGTCATTTTCCTCCTTAACTTGGCTTCTACAATCCAATTGCTGGGTGTTCACTTTACGTCAGTCTTTGCTTCTCTGTGTGGAATCTTGTGTGTGATGAACAACAGACCCATTTCTCATCTGAACACAGCTAATGAAATGTTCTACACGGAGCCTCTGTAGTTCTGCAGGATCCTGAGTCCTTTTTCTGTCATTAGTGTGATTTACAAATGATCATTCTGCTTCTCCTACCCATCCTTGCAGTGGGGTGGCTCCTCACGTAGAAGATGCTGACTGGCTGATGCTTGGGTGACCCGATAGAGCTTTGAGGGTTGAAGGGGGAACCTGGCAGATAAAACTCAAGGGCAGGATGTAATTACTTGTGTCATCGCTTGAGTGAGATGCTGGAATTAACAATGTGCTTTTCGAAAAGTGCTGTGAAATTTTTCTAGGCTGTTGGTGGTGAGGGATTTGTGTTCATTTGCCTGAGAAGCAGCAGCAAGCCCAGGCGTGTAGGGCTCTCTTGGGGATTTCTGTGGTGTGCTGGAGCCGAGTGAGAAGGAACAGTGCCTACAGCAGGTTGCGAGCTCTGCCTTCCCTGGTAGCACTCGTCAAACGTTAACCTGACCTCGACCAACTTCATTTTTTTAATCCATTTACTATTTGGAGCTTTCCCACCCTCACAGTGTGTACAAAGGTGTTCACATCCAGCTCCCACAGTGCTTTATCATCCCTTTGTTGAGTGTGCAGAAGGAATCCCTTCTGTGGGTGTGAATGGTGGGATAGGAACATTTCTGTTTATGTTATATACACAGAAATATTTCTATTTGTATTAATGGTGACTGATTTTATTTGTATCGTATTGCCAGTGCATTTGTGTCTGTGTGGTGTTACAAGTAGCTCAGACCTTGTGGTGAGTCCTTGGAAGGGGGTGGCTCTCTAGAGATGGAGCTTGCAAGAATTCCTTCCCATCAGAATAACTACATGAGGCGATGCAATAGTTCTTGATGACACCAGAACGCATCCTGGTTTGTATGTCAGTGGTTTCTGTCAGTTTTGTTGTTATATGGCAGTTGTTTCATAATTTCTCCCTTTTTTAACAGCTCTTACTTGAGTGCATGTGTATTGAAAACTGACAGAGTAGTGGTTTAGTATCGTATGTGAGTTGAGTGACAGGATTAGTTGCGATGCCATGCCTGATGCACAGGCTGGGAGAAGCAGGGCAGGCCAGCTCCTTGGATGCTCCTTGCTGTGGATGGTACAAATAAGAAAAATACTTGAAATAACTCATAAGTGTCTTTGGGAAAGAGCTGCATGCAGCACTAAGGCAGTTTCTGTTATTTTTAAATACCTTATGAAAACATATCATTCCTTACTGCAAGCAGCGTTTCCAGGTTGTTTTTCCCCTCCTTTTTAAAAATGATGATTTTCACTGTCTGTGTTTCCCACAGCTGGGTGTACCCTGTGTGGAGCCCTCGATACTCTGAAGTCTGTTTATCATTCACAGCCAAATGTTATCAAACAAAATTTGTGTTTCATTGCAGCCAATTAGCTAGTGCTGGATAAATGAACTGTTTGATTTCTCTTGCTTATGAAACCAATTCAGATAGAAAAAAAACTTTCAGTTAAATGAGGCTGGCTTGGAGGAAGTCAGGGTGTTGTAAACACGCTTTGAAGATGCACGGATGCCTGGTTGAAAAGCAGTGGGTTTGGATCACTTTCTGATGGCTGCTCAGGGAGGGCTCCTGGGGCGGCCCTTCCCCTTTGATGGGTTTGCCCTGTGGCGGCTTGGACGAGGGAGCGATGCTACTAGTGAACTTGGACGCCTGATGTGGTTCCAGAGGGGTGAGAACAGCAGGCTGTGAGTTCTCTGTGTCTGTACCCAGGGACTGGCCAAAGTCCTCTTTCCTTTCTCAGCGCTGCCAGTAAAACGTCAGCAATGTGGGCGTGTTTAGTTTGTTTTTAAACTGCAAGGGTGGTTCCAACGTCCCGTAGCTGGGATCTGTCCCCTGCCCAGCGCTGCGGGATGGGAGGTGGGGACGCAGGAGAAGGCTGCGGCAGGAGCGGTTCCATAGCGTGAGCTGTGAAGTTCAAGTTGATTCGAGCAAGCTCTGGCCAAAGCCTTGCCCTGTTTGGATTAAGGATGAACAGAAATACCAAGTAGCATTTACTAAGGTATTGGGACATGGTGTTTCTGATGTGGATGCTTCGAATGCCGCTCACCTAGTTCATGGCTCAGTACTCCTGGATCAGCAGGTAATAGCGAGTAAAGCACGTGCACAAGAGAATTTTATGTCAGGGTTGCTGTGAGAATCCTGCCGAATTTCTTTCTTTCTGCCCTTTGTACTGAGCCAGAGAGAAGCTGTGACATTTGGACAGTGTGTTGTGCAGTGACATACCACATTAACGGGCTGTGCAGAGCACGGTGTGACTGACTGTGCCCAGCTGATGACTCAAACTCTGTGGAGTTGATCTCTCTGAAAATGGAAATACTGTGCTGTGCTTTAGACCTGTTTTCTTATTTCTTACAGTTTCTGATCTTTTCCCTGATGTGGAAATCAAGGTGACTTTGGTCCTTGCTACAGGGGCATTGGTTTTGTCTCCCTTAGCTTGTCTCAGCTGCTCCTGGGCATTCACGCTTTCAATCAGGCCTCCTGGTAAGAGGGAAAGGGAAATTATAGCAGGATCCTCTTGGTTGCAGCAGGCACAAGTCCACAAATTCTTCATCTTCCACTTCCAGGCATGCCAGGAGGGAGGAGCACAGATGCTGCCTGCTTGCCCAGAGGGTGGGGTAGGGGTGGCAGGAGCTCGGCTGTACCACACTGCTCCTGGTTCTTTTATCTTGTGGGAAAAGGTTTAAAATTGGGAAGTGCGTGTGGTTGTGGGAGAGGGAGCAGCAGTTCTGCTTCCGTGCAGCTCTTACTGCACCTGCAGTGGTAGTGGGAGCAGTGACAGGCCAGAGCTCCTTCCCACCCATGGGCATCGAAACTGGGAGAGAACAGAGCTTCTTGTGCCAGCGTGAGACAGGACCGGTGTCTGCTCTGACTTGGGGTGGAAGAAACTGAGCACCAGCAAATAGTACCTGGCTTTGATCACAGCAGTGAATTTTAGATGAAAGATTTTTAAAGGTTTGTTATAATTACAGGTGGTCTGAAAACTTTTTGCAGTTTCCTTTATGCTGAAGTTAATTGCCAGCAGTGTTGATTTAGGTGTGTAGGTGTGCCTTGGTCTTCTGCGTTTCAAAGTACTTCTCCTGCTTCTGTCTCCTGAACACAGGCAAATTTATCTTCCGTTATGTTTCGTGGCTCTGGAAGACAGGAATTTGCCTGGCAAGTTGTCTGAAGTACAGAGCTAAGGAAACCCCACTAACTTAATTTCAATGCTGGTGTGATTTTAATAGCTTAGTACACATTGTAGGCACTTAAAATATCTCTGTGTAGCATTGCAGAAGATTAGATACAAACAGGTCTCACTTGAATCAGATTCAAACTGTTGACTCTAATAAAAAAAATCCAAAAGAACTGAGAAGAGCCTAACCCCAGTCCCCATGGGGAGGATGCTCGTCATTCACTGCTCTACAGAAGGCTGGGGAGGAGTGGTACCAGGTGTGATGAGCCGGTGTATCTCTGCAGGCTGCTTTTACACTGGCCTGGCAGGTATAGGCAGACCAGCTCTGGTTTTGCTCCATCTCTGATCTCAAGTGGATCTCTGCTGTAATGCTCCTTTTTTTGACAGCATTGGTACAAATGTTGTTTTTTCCTTCAGTCCCAAGAGTCATGGTAGATGTTGATGCAGTTTTGAAGGATGATGCTTGTCTCTGTAAAAAATACTAAAGGTCTTTGTTAATATCTTACCCTCAACTAGTAAAATCCAAATGTGAAATTCTTAGTTAAGGTTATAATCTCCTACATGCATGGCTGTATATAACTCTCAATCTGAGTGTATCAGTGTGAACGAACTATTCGAAGATCGACTGCTCCTGTTCTTTCCCTCACATTTTGCCTTTAATAGTGAAATGGCATAGGTTCATACTGTTCCAGTTGGCTTTAACCAATCAGTATCTATATTTAAATCTGATATTTGTCACTATTTAAATCCTACATGTATAAGACATTGCACTGCACTCTGAACAATCAGCCTCAAACTTCTAAAACAAGTTTGACATTAGTGTCAAAATGATCCCGGTAGTGTGCTTGTCACGTTCTGGTGCGCAGGTCCCTCTCAGGTGTTCCTGCAGTCGCATGAGTTCAGCCAATTACAGGACAACGGAAGGAAAAAAGTTATCTTATTCATGGGCTTGGTACCAGCATCGAGCTGATTATGCAAATGCTTTACCTTGTTCACGATGCAGGGAAATACAACAAATCCGTCACCTGACAAAGCGTCCAAGATTTCAACTTACACTGTGAGTTTATTGCGGTGTTAGCATCCTGTTACATCTCTCTGTATTTGCAGTAGTAGGCAAAACAAAGTAATGAGTAAGAAATTACAGTAAGGGACTAAAATGTTGCAAAGGTGAAAGGATCAATATTTTAAAGCCTGAGTGATAGGTTGAAGTTGCCTTGTTCAGGCGGGCGCAGTGCTGGTGCTGCAGAGCTTTTGAAGTAACACTTGGCCAAAATGGTTTTTGGGCTTTTTTTTAAATAATCAGGCAGCTGCCTAAGAACATGAAATAATGATTTTTGAAGCAGACAACATTTTCATTTTTTACTGCAAATTACGTGGAAGAACATCTGTTTCTTTCCTGGAAGCACCTGCTGTATTTTGTGCAGCTCAGTAAGGCACAGTTATAAATCTGTTGATAGAAAGAATAGCACATGTTAAAGAATTCATACCCCCTTATTTATCATCTTTGTTCCCTCCTTTAAGTGCCAGTGCTCATCAAGCTCAAAGGGATTTTTGTCCAACTTTTTTGTGTGGGTGTTACAACAATTTGATGTATTTCTGCTAAGCAGCAAGACCAAACTGCAAAGGAAGATGTGTAAAAGCAGAGATGAGCAGGTTTTTAACCTGCATTTTTGCAGTGGAACACTATGGTGTAGGGCAGAAGGCGCAGAATTGGCAGAGCTGCACTGAAATTACTGCGTTGGGTAGAAACGTCTTTTGGGAGTCAGGGAGGAAGGAAGACCTGGAAACACATCAAAGCTTGAGGTTAGAATATGTGGGAGAATGGGTGCCAATAAATGCGTGTCAGCAGCAAAAATAAAACCAGAGCTACAGCAGAAGCCAGGCACTGAACGAGTAAGGGGATAAGAGAGTGAAAGTGCTGAACGTTTGACAGGTGTGGAGGGAAAAAAGTGTTTCAGACATGAATGGGAGATGTACAGCGTGGGTTGAAATAGCGATGTGATTTGAGCAGGTCAGGTGGTTTGGAATAGTTGCTTGCCTGAGGACTTTGTGGCTTTTTTTTCTTTTTCTTATTGCTGTGTAAACTTTCCCTGCTAGGAGCCACCTGTAGGTTGTGGGTCATGGGTCTGGTGAGCGTGAGGTGTATTAAATGGGACAAACATCTTCTTGCTTTGAGGAGTTACAGTCAGTGGGGGTTCTTAACTGCGATTGTTCCTTCGGAGCACAGGTACAGAGGCTGACTGTGTGTCCCTCCTCCTTTCCTTCTCTGATCACAAGTTGATGTTTTTGTTTATAGCAACATGAACCGTGAAGACCGGAATGTGCTGCGTATGAAAGAAAGGGAAAGGCGAAATCAAGAAATTCAACAGGGTGACGAAGCCTTTCCACCGAACTCTCCTCTCTTTGCGGAACCGTACAAAGTTGTGAGTTCTTGTAGTTCTTACAAATACTGTTTTTATAGCAGCAGTCATATGTGAATTCAGATTTTACACTTATTTTTATCTGCATTCTTTTAGGTTTCCTTCTAGGTTTGATTTGCTAGACAGAACTGGGGAAAATAACGTAATTCTGGGAGAGCTAGAAATGTACCACTTAAGATTTTCATTATGTAGCTCAAAACTCACTTTGAAGGCAAACCCGTTCCCTTATCACAATTTCAGCTGGTTCACAAGACATAAAACATTGTGGCTGAAAACTGTCCGGCAGGAGAAATGTTGAGATGGTTTGTTTTTTTCATTCCTCTCCCCACAGTATTTTACTGTGCTTGATAACCAAATCCCACCTGTATGAAGTGGACTAAAGCCTGTTGAGATGCATGGGTAGTGATTTGAAAACACACTTGCTATATATGAACGAGCCCTTTCTTATATATAATCTTGTTGGCAAGAAGAATTATGCCACTATAAATACCAATTAAAAATTACATACAGTGGTGAATTTAAGCTGATTTTATTTTACTGCTAATTAGAACTTTTTAGAATTAATACATTCTCTATTAGAGAAGTAGTCTTTAAGGTGACAGCAGACATCTATGATTTTTCTGGCATCCAGCTCACCAGTGCATTGTTTGAAACACTGATCGTTGCTTTTACAACTGTTACTGCTGCCGGAATACCACTTTTTTTTATGCTTTAGGGGGTTAAATTACTGCTTTAAGTATTAAAGCTGGGAGTTGGAAAAAATGGCAAAAAAGACATGGATGGTAGCAGTGTTCTTAGCCATGGAATTCAGATTGACTGCAATAACAGTCAAGTGAATTAAGTGGAGGTGAAGTTTTGATTTTTAGAGCATCATTTTTTATAATTCGTTTCACAGACCAGCAAAGAAGACAAGTTGTCCAGTCGTATTCAGAGCATGCTTGGTAATTATGATGAAATGACGGATCTCATAGGAGAAAGATCGCTACAGAAGCTTGTTGGAATTCCCGAACCAACTGTACCATCAACACCAGATGAAAAATCAAACCAAAGTTTCTTTGGTGATCAGAGACATAATCCTGGCTCACATCAGAGTAGCAAATGGACTCCTGTAGGACCAGCCCCTAGCACTTCCTCGCAATCTCAGAAACGGTCCTCGGGATTACAGAGCGGACACAGCAGTCAGCGTGGCGGTGGCAATAACACTAGCAGTAGTGGCCAGAGGCACGATCGTGACTCCTACAGTAGCAGCAGCAGCCGCAAGAAAAGCCAGCATGGGTCCGAACACTCCAAAGCCCGTTCTTCCAGCCCTGGAAAACCATCTGCTGTTTCTTCGTTGAGCTCCAGCCATTCGAGATCTCATGGAAATGATCACCACAGCAAAGAACATCAACGTTCAAAATCTCCCCGGGATCCCGATGCCAACTGGGACTCTCCCTCCCGCGTACCCTCCTTTTCAAGTGGACAACACTCTAATCAGTCTTTTCCACCTTCACTAATGTCCAAGTCCAGTTCAATGTTGCAGAAACCCACTGCATACGTAAGGCCAATGGATGGACAAGAGTCCATGGAACCAAAGTTATCCTCAGAACACTACAGTAGTCAGACTCACAGCAGCAGCGTGAATGAGCTGAAGCCCAGCAGCAAAGCACATCTAACCAAGCTGAAAATACCTTCTCAACCACTAGATGTAAGTTGCTGTCTTATTCCTGGCTTCTTATATGTAAGTCTCATTGGGCTGGGTTTTTCCAGCTTCTTTAAAATCCCAAATTTAGTTTTCAGTAAACACTAGGTGTTTGGGTTTTTTTGTTACACAAAGCACCTTAAACTTCTGGAGTGAAGACCTGCGTTTTACATGGGGAATGTGCAAAAGTAATTAATTTTTTCATTCTGCTTCTTCCCCATGAATACTGTGATTTTTATTAAAGAAAGGCTTTGTGAGACATTCAGAAAGGCTCATTTTCATAGAGTATTTCTGTAGTCAGAAGTTAGCGAAACAGTAGGATCTTCACAAATGTTTTGGCAAGCTGGATACATATATTGTTAGTCATTTCTGGGAGCTGTGTTGTCTTAGAGTGGTGATACTGTCTGCATTTATCAGTTTCTCTTTTGATGTGTGCAGCAATTACTAGATATGGTTATTATAGTTTTAGGGAAAATAAGCTAACCCTAAAGCAGACAAGATTGCACAGGGGTCAGATCCTCTGTCAGGTATGCTGGGTACAAAATACCATTGGGTTAACTGCTTTTAGTAGTTTGGAAATTCCTGAATCGTTAAGGCATAAGCTCCGACTGCAGCTCACTCACAAGGAGTGTCTTGTAATAAAATGTCATTGCATCTCCTGTTTAACCTGCTTTAGTTGTAGCTAGAGAAGAGTTCTTGTTGCTAGGATTTCAGCAAACACCAAAATAAGGTACAGAGGTAAGGAACTCTGAAAGTAAATTATGGTTTTATTTGTGAAGATTTGACATACTAATGCTGATGCAGTGAATCTCTTTGCTGCTCGTAGCAGTCAGGGGTGCTGTTTCTAGATTCATGCTGTAACGTGTGTTAACTTCATAACAGTTTGTCATTACTGTGCTTTCACAGTCAGGCATTGGAATTCAGATATTATCCAGTGGCTCCTTCCAGGAAATGGTTGAGAGCTCTGATTCTCTTTACTCACTAGAAGTTTTTAATATCACTGGCTGCCTATCTTCACTTTAACTGTCAAGTGAAAAGTAAGAGATTATTGTGGCAGTTTTATAGATCTCATATATTTGCTTTTCATAACTGGGTGGGGCTCATGCTGTAAAAATACGGATCTATCTGATATTACAATTGATGTTGCTGAAAAGAATTAGCAAGGTCTTTTTTTATCTATATGGAGTCCCTATGAGTCATGATAAGGATTGAAGTTTATTTTTAACTGTTTCTAGCCACTGGGATCTCTCTTAAGGAAAATTTGCCTTAGGAGATGTTAACCTTGAGCTTTGATTTGTAGGCATCAGCATCTGGTGATGTGAGCTGCGTGGATGAAATTCTGAAAGTAAGTTCCCTGTGCTTTTGATCATAACTTCAGTGTTGAAAATACAAACATTGCTGAGGAGGTGGGAAGTACTCTGTGGTTGAGGAGTGCTTTTTGAACTGACCTGGCTGCAGTCCTTGTGAGAGGGCTCTTCAGTTACTCCTCCAGCACAGGTAGTTTGGGAGAACTGGAAGCGGTGGTGTTTACAGGCTTTCCCAGGGCTTGCTGGGAGTGCACAGCATCTGCTGGATCTCCTCACTGCATTCCTGTTCTTCTAGGCCACCTCCTTGTGAACCTAACCAGAATTACCCGACTCTTCCAAAAAAATGCAGTCCTATCTTTTTAGATTATAGTGATTGTTTTCTACCCCATGGCAGAACTTCCCCTTCTCTCCTACCTCGGTTATTTTCTCAAGTCTTTTTACCCCTGATGTGATCCCCTGGTTGCACATCTACTGTCAGAAAAGAACCATCAACTTCCCCTCGAGCATTTCCATGGCTCTCTATTTGCTCTGACCTTCAGGACTCCATGGTCCTTGGAGATGCCCTCAGAGAATACAAGGCACTTTCTTTCCGGCTTCAGGCATTTGATTTTTCCCCTTTTTTCTCAAACTCTATAGACTTCCCTTTCCGACCATTCTTCTTTCTGCCCCTGTATCCTTACTTGTGCTCTTCACGTCTGAAATGATCAAACTCTGACTTCTGCCACAGAGTTTGATCAAGCCAAGCAATTTTATTGATTTATGCCTTTTGGCTTGTTATTATGTCTTAACTACCTTTTCTCAGGGGTAACAATTTAAGATTTATGTTTATGTGTAAAATCTTTGTTACATATTTGGGAAATTAAGATTTGAATATAAAGCTTAGTGAAGTGTGGACAGTGAACTGAAAACTGGAGACAGTGTTACCTTGGAATCAAGACTGTAACTTGAAATCTCTGCTTTCGTTTTGTTAATAGCTTTGCTTTGTTCTGGTTGTAGGAGATGACCCATTCCTGGCCTCCTCCACTCACTGCTATTCACACACCATGCAAAACTGAACCGTCAAAATTTCCTTTTCCCACAAAGGTCAGTCCTGTAGTCAAATACAGAATGCTGTTGAAAGAGTAACTCCTATTAAAGGTTGGGAATTTGGAACTCTCTTAAATTCAGTTCTGTGTAGTTCTGGGTTTGTTAAAGTTCTGTGTATCTCTGTCTTACTTTACAACAGCAGTGTTTGTCAGTAGCCTTGTGCAGAATGTCATCGGTTTTACTCTGGTTTACACACACAGCAGTCTACAGATATCTGTAATATAGCTTCCTTTTTACTTTTTAATTGTTGTTTCATAAATACAAATCTTCAGAACAATTCTGAAGCTTGAAAAACCCACTGAACCTTTTTCCCTGTTAGGTAAATGTTTGGTACGGTTTTGTTTGGTGTGTTTACCTCCATCTCACAAAGCAGTGGAGACTGGCTGGTAAAGGAGAAGGAGTTTAAATGTAATTTTCTGCATAAACTGAATTTTTCTCATCCTTTTGAAGTCTATTAATAGTCCTGTTAGATCTTACATTTTCAATTTTAAAAAGTTAAACAAGTTTTAAAATCAGGTGTTTTACTGAAGAAATTTTCAGATCACTTCTTCCAAATGATCCTCTTCCTAAGCTCCCATGTACTTAATAACTACTGATGTGTTTAAGTGTTAATTCTGAAGAGAAATCAGTCACTCTTTGCTGCTGTTGACAGCACAGGGCATGTTTCCAGGAGACCTGCTTGAGCTGACACCTCTGAGGAAGGAGTTCACTTGCTCTCAGCTGCTTGCTCCTCCCCCTGAGGCTGGATCTGGCAGCCCCAGCTGCAGGGATTGAAGGCAGACTGGCACTGGTGATTGTTGGCCTTGAAATACAGCTCTGTGGTATCTTGGGAGCTGCTGGGTAGGCAGGGTAGAGATAGGCAGGGTAGATAGATGTGGGTAGTGACTTCAGCGAGTACAGTTCAGCCTGCAGTAGCTGACTCATTCAAGGATTCGTGTTTTGTTTCCTGTATCTACTGATTAGCAGGAAAAGATATAACTTGACAATGTAGTTTTTCTCCAGAGTCACGAACTCTCTGAAACGGGTTAAGGTGCTTCACCTCTAATTTAGCATAACTTCAGAGTGAAGAAATTGTGTTGTTCCTCTTTTAAAAGTTACCTTTACAACAATGAAATCTATGCTTCTGACCAGACCGTTGTTCTAGAGCCAGATTTGCTGCTATCAATTTCCTGTTTGATCCAAATTGCTCCCTGAAACAGGACAGCGTTTTAAGAAGATTTTATGCCTGAGGTCTCTGTCATCTGTCTAAACCGAATTGTCTTCTGTGAATGCTGTGACATCACCTTCTTTTGGCCAAGAGTGCCAGGTCCTGTGTTGTCAATGCACATCCACAGAACTCCTGCAGAGTTAAACAGCTCAGGTTCTCGTGCTGGCTGGGTCCCCAGAGCTGTGAGCAGTTCTGCTGTCATTGCCCCCAGCCTTGCGTGTTCCTCCCTCACTGCATCGCGCTTGTTCCTCTCCTGTGAGCTGAAGGTGGAGAGCGTACGCTGCAGGCCTCGGCGTTACTTTAGAAGCCACATCTGGAAACCAGTGTCATTGTCTGGTTTCTTAACATTATAATGATGACTTAGATCGATATTAATTTTTCCTATTTTACTTTTAGTCAGGGGTTATTTCCTATGTTATCTAAAACTGAACTTGGAAATAATTCTCACCTTTCGTACTAGAACAAGAAATTCCACATCTTTCCTCATCAACAAGGGTACTGATTCCACTGCTTTGGATGCTTACCCTTTGGGGAGGTGTTGTCCCATCACACGCTTTAGAGCACTCTTGCTGGTGAGGCTGCTAGAAATGCTTCTTTCTGTGTTTCTCTGTTTTTTGGCTCACTGTGGGAAGAAGGTGTGCAGAGATCTGTGTGTCGCTGACGCAGAGAGAAACTGCGTCAGGTTGCACAGTCCTGTTGATGTTTGAATGAAAAAGGTGGGTTGTGTTTCCTTGAACCTATTGGCCTCAATGGTGTTTCTTCACCCGGTTTGCAAAAAATTCCATTTATGGCCACTCTGAGTCTTTTGACTCTTTGCCAGCTTTTTTATTTTGTGGCTGCACATCTTAGCCATGGAACTTTGTCAAATTCTCTCTCCACATCCAAAGCCTATAATTTCCTCTGCCTTCTCCCCTCTGTCGTTCTTGGCAGCAGGAACTTCTCAGAATTCCAGTGAGTTAGCGAGCCATAGGCTCGTACAGTCTGGATCCAGAGCAGAATTCAGAAAACAAAACAAAGAGGTGGTTTACTTTAATCAAGCAGTGCTGTTTGAGGAAAGCTTGTTCTCTTTAATTCTCTGCTCAATTTATTTACAAATAATATGTTGCAGTGTTTCACAGCGTTCCTCTTGAGTGCAGAAGTTATGTTTTGCCTGCATGCATTAAAATTAAGCTCCCTTTGGTGGACTGGTCAATTTGATGTGTAAGATCAGTTGATTTTCTCTATGTGTAGGTAGTGAGCAGCTTGAAGGCACCCAGACTCATGTTTGGGGCCTCACTGCTTTTACTATAAATATATCTAATAACTGTCAGGAAGTCTTAGAATCAGGAGATAAAACTTTGTGAAAATAGGTCAGGGAAAGTTTTATGACTGCTATGAAAAAAATGTAGATTCCTGAGCCTTTAATAAAAAATGTTATCCAATGACTTAATGCTCTGTAATTTTATCCTGGGTGACTTTAAGCTGTGGGCTCACAGTCAAAAACTCCAAAAGTACTGGCATGTTTGTAAAACATATTAAAAAACCTAGCTGTTTCTAAGAGGGAGGAAGTTTTGTGTTCCAAAGGAAGGTGGGAGCATTGGCAGTTTTTGAACCTTTCTGAGCACAGGAAGGACAGGGATCTGTTAGGGTGACTCCAGAGGAGGCCATGGAGATGATCCAAGGTGCTTTGAGCAACCTGATCCAGTGGGAGGTGTCCTTGCTTATGGCAGAGGGTGGGACTGGATGGGCTTTAAGCTCCTTTCCAATCCAAACCATTCCATGATTCTATGATCCCCGTGCAGTGACCTCCTGGCATCTCTGAAGGGGTGAATTCTGTCTCTTGGTCTGTTCAGTGCCTGCCCTGTGCTGGGGTTTCCGAGAAGGAAGGGCAGCAGTCAGGGCCCTTGATCCCCTGTAATACAGGAACTCTCTTCTGAGAAATAAAACTGAGATCTGACCGGAGATTTCAGACGTTCAATGGAAATGGGTCCCCTTCACCACAGCTGGGACCGCAGCCAAGCTGGTGACCTACAAATGAGAATGTGGTACCCGGCTGCCGCTGGGTCCAGCTGGCAAGTGTTCTCTCCACAGCTTTTGTGTGTGAGTACAAGCTGCGATTTCATTTCCTGCTTAAGTGTCCTCACACTCTAACCCCAGCAGCCTCTTATACTTTGGTTAAAAGGGTTTCCTTCCTTTAAGTTGTTTTTAATTTCTTCTTTCTGAAGGAGACCTTTAGAAGGTGCTGCTGTAAATAACTTTGGGGTTGGAAGTGTAGCTTTTTGTTTTTAACCTCTGAGTTTCTCAAAGAAATATGTGTTCAAAAACAAAACAGGTGGCAAGAGAGTTGGAAAAAGTTGCACATTTAAACATCACACCTCGTTAAAATGCCCTGAACTGAAAGGCTGTGCTGTGCCTCCCAGATGGGAGGTTGAAGGGAGCGCTGAGGCAGGTGCTTTCTGCAGAATTCAGGACGCGCGCTGCTAAGAGCGGCTGCTGGTTCCGCATCTCAGGCTCACCCAGCGCAGTCGCTCTGCAGATGTGGTGTTTGATCACTGTGGTCTTTACTTCTGTTTTGACTTGCAGTTTGTCAGCTCGTGTAAGCTGACAGTGGAAAAAGGCAATCAGGGAATCGCGCTAGCACCCTGGTACTCTGTAAGAGACAAACATTGGGTTTTCTTTTGAAGGAAGTGTAGCTGTTGCTTTCTATGGAAGTACAAGGCTTCTCTCTGACTTCGTCTTCACTTTGCACTGTTAACCTAGGTTAATTTTATTTTTATTGTCCCTTTCTTTTAATTAGTATTAGAGACATTTGAAAAGTTTTACATGGAACGTTCCCTATAAAGCAAACATTTCTTCATTGCATTATTGCAGCTGCCTTCACTTTTGAAATACAAAAATAAGGGCAATTAGAAATATCTGAGAGTGCTTTGCTGTGTAAAGCTTTTGTGTCTTTAAAACATCACATTCTGTAAATCGTGTATATACCTGCGGCACATCACCAGTTTGGCTGTTTGGGAGGGGTGGTTCACAGGAACACCAAAAAAACAGGATTTCATTGCTGAATTGTTATTCTGGTTTGCCATTGCCAGAACATTTAATGAAATGTGTGTATAACTCTGTGAATTGAGTCAAGTGTTTTCCGTTTTTATTTCTGGGGCCAGCATTTGTCCTCATTTTAAAACGAGGTCAGGAAGGTCCTATTTTAAAATGTCTCTTCAGCCTAGAAGTAGGTTTGCAGTAACTTTGTAGCCTCTGTATATTTATTTGTTAAAGAAATATTTTGTTGTTTAAAAAAAAAGTAATGATCTATGTTTTGGGAGACAGAGTTGAGTTTTCTGCAGTGGGAATAATGAAGATCATAAAAGTGCTAAAATTTGCAAGGCTTCATCTTTCCAGGCTAGATTTATAGGTAACAGATCCATTGTGTATCAGAGGATGTTACGTATCCTTGTTTGTTGGCTTTGTGCAGTGAATTGTCTGATGACGTGAAGGTCTGGCCTTTGGGGGGGGGAGGATGGATGTGCTGGCCAGCTCTGCCTGGCTGAGTTTGCCAGTGACTCACAAAAGGGTGCAGAGGGTGCAGAGCTGCTCAGATCATAGGTTTCATTGTCTCTTGGGCTCCTCTGTAGCCAAGATTTTTTTTCCTTGCCAGGTTGTTACTGTACTTGTTGCTTGTCCACCACCACGCTGAGTGTGTCTGAAAAAGGGTTTGAATGAAAACGCAGAGAACTAGCAGAAAAGCTTCTCTGTGTGTAGGGAAGATAAAAACATGCTGAACGGTTCCCATCCATGCTAAGCACACATGAAGATGGGATTTATGGAAGTTGTGGGCTGTTGGAGTTGCAGCTACAACTGCGCGTGACCCTTCTTACAACGAAGAGAGTGGGAGGGCCAAGGTGAAGGAGCTGGGAGCGCTGGGGAGAGGAGCAGGGTCCAGAGGAGGGATCACTCTTTATCTTTTGGTGTTAGGTTTTTCCCTTTTTTAGAGGTTAAGTGCCATCCTTTCAGTGGAAAGAATTTTTTGATTACTGCGTGGCTTTTGATATGTTAAGATTCCCAGTGAAAAACCACTTGTGATCTCTTATTCCCTTAGGAGTCTCAGCAGTCCAGTTTTGGCACTGGGGAGCAGAGTAAGTACATCACACTTCCTGCACTGCTTCATGTTGTTGTTGTGATTCAGATTCTTAGTACGTCATGCTTTGAGAGAATGAGATTTTCCAGACTGGTTACAGGATGGAGCCTGAGTTAAGATTTCCTGTACTTTCTGTTCTGATCTATAAAACAACTCCTTGATTTTCTTTCACATTTCCCACTGAGATCTAGAAAGTTCTGACTGAGCTGCAAAGTTGTTACTGTCTTCTAGGAAAAAAATGTGTATTTTTAATTTGTCGATTTTGTAACTTTTGAAAAAAACACATCCTTTGCTTGATCTAATTTAAAATAGCCAAGTACTAAACCAAAACATCCTTTAAAAAAATCCAAATCTCTGCTGGGGGACTCATTAGAAACCAAAATAGTGCTTCTGTTTGTATTTCCGTAGAAAAAGCACATTGTGATTTCACTGTTCGTTTTCACTTTGTTATTTTAAAATCAAGAGAGAGATGGCCTAGAACTCGTATAGTAATATGCTTACAATATACTTGAATTTCTTGTCCCAGGATCGTTTTCAGATTTTAGATGGAAGCAGCTTTTATTTCTCTTTAACTGTGTTGTTGTTTTGAAGATTACTGAAATTAATAATTTAACACCAGTAACACGTCAGGTAGAATTGAATCACATTTCTGCTGTGGCCTTCCAAAAGTCTTTCCACTCTCTCTTAAAGTGGTTGAACAGATTAAATAGTAGAAGAAGAATGGTTTGTTCTTAGAATAAGCTGCTTGTGAATATCTGAACACCTGATACAGTGGGGAATTACAGAAACAAATTAAAACATAACTCCATAATGCCGAACCATAGACTTGTGTCGTAGGAGCAGCTGACCTGTAGGTGTGGAAATGGAGAGGCAAGGTTCATCCAGACACGAGGCTGGTTTTTAACTCCTGTTTGAATTTTCTGGGAAATTTTTAACAGCCTCAGGTCTTGTTTTTGTTGAACTGTGCCATTTGCCAGAATTAAAGGAAAGGGAAGGACACACACACACACCCCCAGCCTGAAAAGCAGATTCTGTCAGTGTATGTTCCTGTTGTAAGAGTGGATTTATGAGTTTGATTTCTGGATCTAGAGATTGCTCATCTGCTGAAAAGCTGGGTAAGGGATGCTGAATCACGTCAGGGCTTGACAGGCTGATTTATATCCTGTATCCTGCATGTACAAGACAATAGATGAATCTTGATAGAAGCAAACCAGTTTTCCACACTATTAATTACAAATTGAGTGTTGGTTAGACAGCAGCGATTTAATAATTTTCTAGATGTTTTTGACTGTTATTTGCTATATTCAGTATTCTGTCTCTCATCCCCTCATTTCTTCAGCCTATGAGAGACTGTACCAGGCATCAACTGGTTCCTGCTTTCTCCTGTCTACTCAGCCATTCTTAGTTTATTTAAGACTGCATACTTTTAGCAATTTTGGAGCGACTTATTTGCCTGGCTGAGTTTTCAACTGCCCATTTCTTCTTCTTTCTTCTAGAACGATATAATCCCTCATCAAAAACATCCAATGGTCATCAATCCAAATCGTAAGTGGCTTTTGAGTGAACATTTCCTAAACAATAGTCTAATTCTAAGATATGTGGAGAATAGACATTCCTTTTACTAGAACATGTCTGTTCGTGCACAGACACTTCTTAGCACACTTCTTGACTGGCAGAAAAAGGGGATCATTTTTAAGAAGCTGAGACAATAGACCAAATATTGCACAGTGGAGTGAGTGACAAATGCCCTGTGCTCTCTTTCCATTCCCCTGTTTTCTTGACAGTTGTCAGGATAAGTGTGCAAGAGTTTGGACCTTGGATCCAGCAAGGTGTCAGCATATAAGAATGGGCAGGATGGGACTTACCAAACGTGGGCATTGGGGAGCTGGCAGGTGGAAGCAGCTTGTAGTGATTACACAAGTAGCATGGGAAACTGGTTTGTACTGGAGGAGACACTAAACTATGTTTGGGATCTGGTTAAGTTTGTTCTGCTCTGTTTTTAAACTGGGAGACAAATGTTTGTTAGTTATGAACACAGACCCAACATTATACAGACCCAACATTTTGCTTTGTCAATTGTGCAACTGGAAGAAAAAATAAACAGCAGCTGGAATGTCCTCTCTAGATGACTGATCCACCTTTCTTATACCTGAAAATCAATGATATGCTGTTAAAGGATTGTTTCCAAACAAATATGTCCATAAAAGTAAAGGTTTACCAGCTGATTGTTTAATGGAAGTGGTTGTGGATTCTGAGAACTGGTTGTTCTAAGTTAACGTTTGTTGTGGTGCAGTCACAAAACAAAGACTTGTTCCTCTGCTTGTCTGTGCATGTGTTTCTGTATTAGCCAGACCAAAAAGTACAAAGAAACCCCTTATAATTATTAGAGACTTACAGTCAGTTTACCAAAACCATGTAGTTTCAGAAGATGCTCATATGCAGCCAGTTCAACAAGTGGCAGGAACAGAAGTTCAGAAGTTCACCATTTGGCCTTGCCTTTGCCATCGCAGTATAGACCGCTAAGAAGGAACTGTGCTGCTTCCAAAGCTGGGGACTGTGAGAACGTCTAAGACTGGATGAATGTTGAACTGGGATGCACAGGAAAAAAGCTGAGATGATGTTTACTGTAACAATACAGTTTTTAATAAAAATTTTTAAAAAGTCAGTTGTGATCTCATAAAAAAATTAAAGGAGATAAATACATCTTTTGTGAAAGGATAGCAGTGAAGAATATTTTGGGAGCTATATCGTAGAGGCTGATGTTTCCTCTCAGATCATCAGTAGGACAGCTGTACTGTGAAACTCAGAGGTACTAGACTTCTAATCCTTTCTCATTTTCTTTCTCCAGATGCGAATCGAACCAGACAGAGTAAGCTGTTTTGTTTTATTTTTGTAATCAAAGGTGTTTTTCAATAAACACAAAGACCCTGTGTCTTGCTGTGTGCTTTGTGTGTTCACGTATTGTCAGTATTGTGAAATTGTGTGTGTATGACTAACATAAGTAATTATGACTTAGAACAGTTGTGCTGTTGCCACAATGCAGGAAGCAGCCTCTGGTGTTGGCTTTCTTGATTCTGTGTAGAAAAATATTCTTGGCCATCATGTCTAAGAGGTTGGATGTACACAGGTTGGCTCCTCCCCATTAGTAAATTGTGTCACATTTCCTTTCTGAATTTAACAGAATGTCCTAAGGAGTCAATCCTTAGAATCCTTATTCTTCTCTAAAGATTGTCTGAACTCACCATTCTTAATCATTAAATGTTAGAATGGAATCTTGCAGATGTCACCCCCGCAGCCTGCTTTGTAGTGTAAACAGTAACGTGTTGAAATATAGACAAGTGCTTTGAAAGTAATTAGAGTGGAAAAACTTGTCTCACTTTCTCTCTTTTACTTAGTATGTTGAAGGATGACTTAAAACTTAGCAGTAGTGAAGACAGCGATGGAGAGCAGGTATGTTCATTAAATCAGAGCTGCAGAAAAACATAGCGAGTGCTTTCACGGTTCAGTACGTCAGTGGTGTCCAATGCTCCAGCAGGAAGCGGAGCAGCTTGAGAGAGGATTTATGATTAAGAAACAAAAATCAAATGGAATGTTTTAGACAAACCTCAGGTATTCCCAAATGTAAACTTGAAAGATGATCTGTTTTGTGAAAACAGTACTCTTCTATCTAGAAAATCCTATTTTACTCATTTGAAATGGGCTTTCTCTGAAGATAAAATGGCAATTGTGTACTTCAAAAAGTATGTAATGGCCTACCACTTAAAGAGTGCATGGTGTGAGCATCTCTGTGCATTAGTGCATCTGGGACCATGTTTGTGATGATAAAGGATGTTGTATCTGTAACTGGGAGTACGGCAGCACCTTTGTTTTTATTGAAAAGTCTGTTTTTTTCTCTTTCTCAGTATTAACTTTGTGCAGCTTCTGCCAGAAGTGGCATTTAGTATGCTAAATTAAAAATACCTGCAGAGTCCCTGCTACCCAGCAGCAATCCACACTCCTCTCTTTTCTTTCTTTTTCTTCCTGTTCCCAGTTCTTGATTTTCTTCATGTGAAGAACTTTGAGATAGTGCATTCAGTTGGTTCACTCCTGGTACTCTGGGCATTTCAGGAGCAGCATTGTAAAATGTGGGATCATCTGATTGGAAAAGATGGAAAGATGGTATTAGTGAGTGGTGGGAGACAGGAACTTTAGAACTGTAGTCAGAGTGTACAGGACTGAGGGAATGGATTTGTGGTGAAAACATGGAGTAAATAACTCTATTTCATTTTGTAGAAGGAAAACACAGACAAATTTAAACTGCTGCAAGTACTTAATTAAGATGCTATTCAAACTAAATCATTTAAAGCATTTAAAGACTCTAAATTGATCCTTTGCAACTTAATTGTCTATACAGTCCTAAAGCAACTTCTAGAAACTTCCTGCTTTTTTTTTTGAATTGCAGGACTGTGATAAGACGGTGCCAAGGAGCACGCCCGGAAGGTAAGCGTTCCTGGTAGATTGTGGCAGGGGAAGCGGGGTGGTGATATTCAGCCCAGTCAGCACTCCTGGCTTGATCTCATTTCTAAAAATCGTGTTTGTCTTTTGTGTTAAAGCTAAAGGTGATCAGAATTTAATTAGGGATTAAATAGCATATATCCTGCAAATTACACTAAAGGTTTGGGAAGGGAGAAAAAACAAAGGTGGCTATTCATTTCCAGGGTGAACTGTGCTCAGTTATGTGGAATTTTCTAGTAAATGTTAATTAAAATATTACATCCTTTCTAATGAAGTGACTTCTTGGATGTATTTGTGCCTTGGGTAGTGTTTGTTTATTTTTCCTCATTTTTGTTTTCAGTAATTCTGAACCTTCACAACATAACAGTGAAGGAGCAGACAACTCAAGGGATGACTCGAGCAGCCACAGTGGATCTGAAAGCAGTTCAGGATCTGACTCTGAAAGTGAAAGCAGTTCCAGTGATAGTGAAGCTAATGAACCATCACAGAGTGCATCCCCTGAGGTAGGATTCAACATGGATTTGGACTGTCTTCCTCAACTTGGCATTAATCCTGAGCTTTAAAAGCAGTTTAGCTGCTTTAAGAAAATATAATATGTGGGATCATTTTTCGACATGGACTCTTCTTTTGCTGAAGTATCTGTAACTGGATAGGGCAACAACTCTGTATATCAGCACGGGTTTGACAATTGAATTTGAGGTGATCTTTAGCACCAGTTATCCGCTGGAGAGCAGCAGTTAGATCAGGTAACAGTACCCTAAAAACTGCAGACTTTTAGTCTGGAAAGCTGTGGCAGCAAATATTGCCAGATGAAGGAAAACCAAGAGCTGTTCTTTGTACCTGTATTTCATTTGTTATTTATCTCAGGTTTTTTGCTGTACTTCTTGCTTTGGGGTGCAACATAGTACAGCTGTCTCGTGGAAATGCTGGAAGAAATGTGAAATGTTTCATCTAACACTGGTTTTTTATTTGTTTTTAGCCAGAGCCACCACCAACAAACAAGTGGCAACTGGATAACTGGTTGAACAAAGTTAATTCACATAAAGTGTCACCAGCTTCTTCCGTGGACAGCAATATCCCATCTTCCCAAGGCTACAAAAAAGAGGGACGGGATCAGGGGCCAGGGAGCGGGTACGCTGAGCAAAGCGGATCCAAGGATTCCGTTTCTTCTACACCGGGGCGAGATTCGAAACCCACCCAAAAGGGCTCGGAGAGCAGTCGTGGCAGGCAGAAATCACCTGCCCAGAGTGACAGCTCGACACAGAGGAGGACTGTAGGTAAAAAGCAACCTAAGAAAGCAGAAAAGACATCAGTTGAAGAGCCTAGAGGAGGTCTCAAAATAGAAAGTGAAACCCCAGTAGACATGGCAACAAATATACCTTCAAATAGGCACAAGGCAGCCACAAAAGGCTCCAGAAAACCCAATATAAAGAAAGAGCCCAAATCTTCCCCTCGGCCTACCACGGAGAAAAAGAAATACAAGGCTTCAAGCAAATCTGCCCAGAAATCCAGGGAATTCATAGAAACAGATACCTCATCTTCTGATTCAGATGAAAATGAGAGTCTGCCTCCTTCATCGCAAACACCCAAATACTCTGAGAGCAATAGGACTCCTGTTAAATCTTCCATGGAGGAGGATGACAGCTTTTTTCGGCAAAGAATGTTCTCTCCTATGGAAGAGAAAGAGCTTCTTTCACCACTCAGTGATCCTGATGAAAGGTACCCACTTATTGTGAAGATTGACCTGAGCCTCTTATCCAGAATACCAGGGAAGCCTTACAAGGATGCTGACGCACCCAAAGTGGAAAAGAAAAATGTGCCAGAGAAGCACACGAGGGAATCCCAGAAGCAACCATCGGACAAAAGTTCTACAAAAGGCAAAAGGAAACATAAACAGGTGATAATTTTGTATGGAGAGATTGGCCTGTTATTTCGGCCCCTTGGCAGGGGCTGCTGGTGTCAGTGCAGTGACTGAGCAGTTGAGGCAGAGGCTTTGGCTCCTTGCTTTCGGTAAAGCACGTTGATTATCCCAGTGCTGTTATAGTTGAGGCTACTGGGATTTTCTTTTGGAGTGAAGAGGGGCAGGGAGAGGGCTGCACCTGTAGGAGCGTTGGCGCTGTAGCTCTGGCTGGTGAAGGCAGCACTGCTTCTGTACGCTGAGCACTCCATCCTGCCCCTCATGCCTGGAATCAGCCCCTGAAGCACTGCAGACCAGCTCAGGCAGATGATCCAGTGGAAAATTCACCTGGTCAAAAAATAAAAGAGGCAGTTTTGGGCTGTATCAGCACCTTGAACCGTTGCATGTTGCTGGGACAAGGGATGGGGCAGAAATGGACCTGGGGCGTGGCAGCACAGAAACTGTAGTCTCAGGGGTGCTGCCTTACTGGGAGCAGAGGGATCTCTCCATAATCATATTTATTCCAAAACAGCATTTAATTTTTTCAGCTATAAATAAAAAGCAGGAATACCTGGGCGCAGTAGAATGGTCAGGAATCAGTGGGGGAGCTGGATAGAAGCAGCTGGACAGAGAAATGATAAACAGTAGTTGGAGGTGTAATTTTATACTGCTTTTAGAAACCTCAGAACGTAGACTGTGCAAAGAGTAAAGCTGTGACCGTCAGTGATCCAATGGGTTTTTGTAGATTTATGGGTTCCCTGAAGTTAGGACTGGGAAGCCCTGGATCAGGGATTCAAACATGGCCATGCTAACCTGGATTTAATTCTGAACGCTTCATTTTGATACGGAGATTTGGTAGTGTCTGAAAGACTTTGTTTGACATATGGAATCAAAGGGTTATATGATATCAGAGTTATCTGAATCTCCAGAAGAGAGAGATAATTTCAGTTAAACCAGTTTTCCTGCTGAGCAACCACTTACTGAAATTAGTGTCATTTAGGAGGCTTGATGTGAAACTGCAAACAGAGGTTTCTCCTATCCTATTCCTAATATTCCTGGGTTTTTTGGATAAGCCCTGACCAGTACCGTGATTAATTATTTTTTGCAAGTGTTGCTGTGTAATTGCTGATGTTCATGGGAGCGCACTCCATGCTCCAGTGGCTCTGAACACGCTGGCTGCTGTGTCTGACCAGTTACGCCTTTCGGTGCACATCTAGAGTTACAGCATTAAAGAGCTGTGCTTTTACAGCTAAACCAGAAAGCTTTGGTAAGATAGTTAAATTTAGGCTTTATCCCAGTAAGTAGTCTGTCTGTTAATGGATTTGAATCCTCCAGTTACCCTGCTGCTTAGGGGTACAGACCAGAGAAGATGCAAGTCTGAGGCAGCTAAAGAACCCCCCACCCTTTCCCCCACCCCTCCAGTGTTTAGTTTTGTGAGTGCTCTGAACACAACTGTCACCATGTGATTTCTACTCATTATTTGCGTGTGGTCTCCTTGATCATAAGGCTCAGGGTTGCCACATGGGTGTAACAAAAAGGAAACCTTTTGGGTTTGTATCTGGGTTATGTTAACAGATGACTTACTCCGTGGGGCCCTATTTTCCGTTTATTCACTGTATTTATGGTTCCGGCGCTTGCTGAAGGCAGCTCAGAAATTTACCTTCAAGACCCTCTGATTTTGGGATTAAATTTATATGAAAATCTCAGCTTGCTTTAACAGACTGCAAGACTTTTACTTTTTTCTAGAGTTCACAAGACACCTCTGTTAGGCTCCACAATATAAAATTAGTCTCCTGAGCTCTGAAATCTTTGGCAGATTTGTCTGGTATTTCGTGGTGATGATATGTTTGTGCTAAACTGAACAACTTAGCTGCTCCTTCCTGTATGCAGGTTGGTGATTTAGAAGCCAGACTTTGTTTTCCATTATGTTCCAATACAAAGGTCTGGTCAAATATTTGATATGGATTGGGTGCTGTGGGGCACGTTTTTGTCGTCTGTACACGTGTTGTTCTGTGCACTGTGAAATGCCTGCTTAATTGAGTCTCTTAATTTGAAACATTGCCACTGCCAGTGAAGCTGTAAATGTGGACGTTTGCCTGGATGTGTTTCTCATTTGCTTTATTCAGAATGAGGATGAAAGCAGAGCCAGTGAGAGCAAGAAAACGAAACTGGAAGAAAAAGCTCCATCAGGACACAAGACTTCCAGCAGCAGGGAGTGAGTATCTTGGCTGGGGTTTCAACGTTGAAGGCTGGGGTTTCAACGTTGAAGACTGGGGTTGATCAAGGAGAAGATGGGTGCCCATCTTCCCTTCTCCCTTTCCAGCCACATATTTCCTTGTTACTGAAAAATGGGAAAAATGTCGTTGTTTCTTACCCATCAGACAAACTTAGTTCAGAGTTTCTGTTCATAGTTGGTACAAATTAATTCCCATAACCAAAAGCACCGGCCAGGGGCAGTTGGTTTACAGAAGTCAGGCAAACTCCTGTGACAGGTTGGTGTGTTATGGAATAAATGCTTCCTGGGTTCTCTCTGATACACAGCGGGGTTTGGGTTTGGTTTAGAAATCCACTGTGCAGCCAGCTTTTTGATCTTGCAAAATCTCTGCTTTCAAAGTAGCCCAGTCTGATAATTCTTCATTTAGTGGGGTTGGAAACTGAGAATAAATTAACTGGCATTGTCTGGGAAGCTGATGGCATTAGGACTTGGATCCATGGATTTAGCCTCGCATTTGGTTAATAGATTGCCTGAAGAAAGGTGTGAGTGACACAAAAGCAAAGTAATTCAGAACTAGCAAATGAATGACATGGTTTAGTGGTCTGTTACTTGCTTGTATGTTCTTGCTGTAATTTCCATGCTTTTTGTAAGAGCTATTTTGCTTTTATTTGATTTTTTTTTTCTTGGTGAGTGTTAATCCACAGGAAAGAGTAAGGTTTTCCTGCTGCATTTTAAAGCTCTGCTATTTCAGATCAAACAACTGGAAACTGGTGTGATTATGTCATGGAAAATATTTCTGTATAGCGAGTAATTGCCAAATTACAAATGTGTGAGAAGCTGCAGCACATCAGATGCTAGAAATCATGTTTGCCCATTCTGAATTAGTGTTTTACTACTTGTTAGGGAACAGATGTGTTATCGAACAAGTGGATGCATTTCTGTCCTGATTATGCATTTTTACCTATTATTTCTGGTATTTGCTTCATTGCCAGTGCAGTTATATGAAGGACTTTTAATGAAAACTATTTCATTTAAATGAAATGATACGATTTTATAAAAATAAAGTGTAGAAATAATAATTATGGGAAGCCAAGAATAGTCTGCAGTAACCCTCGACAGCCAAGGTAAGAGCGTGCTGGAATGCTACACTGAGAAAGATTTCCAGTTTCCTGGGTTTCAGAGAATATTTATCTGGACCATCTTTTCTTGGAGCTGTGAGGCTGACGAGTCGGCTGCAGACAGGCTGGCGCTAGCACTGGCATCAAGTTCTTAAGTGTTGAGGGTGTTTTTTAAGACAGTTGTAGGGATGTGGTTTTATGGTTAGAACTTGTCTGCTGTGTTTTCAGGTCAGAACAAATAAAATGTTGAGAACTAGTTCAATCTGGCTTTACTAGGAACTGAGTCACTGAGAAGATGATACTCTTTCTTTTCCTTCATATCTGGTTTGCAGGGTCTAACTACAAAAATCTCACTTAAAAAAACAAAGTTGTTTTTCCTTTAATTTAAAACAAAATAGTAAAAAAAATAAGTTGTGATGTTGGGTTTTTGGGGTTGGTTTGTTTGTTTTTAAGGGGAAAAAAACCCCAAACCTGAATTTGTTATTTTGTCCAGGTCTTCAAAGCCAAGTACTGTTAAAGAGAAGGATTTACTGCCGTCTCCTGCTGCCCCAGTCCTGCAGAAAGACTCCAAGCAAGAACACGGGTCCCGGAAGAGGACGGTCAGCCAGTCGTCATCCCTAAAGTCCAGCAGCAACCTCAGCAAGGAGAGCAGCAGTGGCAGCAAAAGCGGCTCCTCCTCTAAACAGAAGAAGACAGAGGGGAAGAGTTCTAGCAGTGCTAAAGAAACCAAGGTAAAGGGCTTATTCTGTCAAAGCCTTATGCCTGTTTCTTTGCTCTGTGGGTAGGTGTGCTCAGTGTGATCTAAACAGTGATTTGCAGTTCAGGTTAAAATGTAGTCAGTTTTAGATACGCATTGTTTCATGTTGCAGCACTCAAGTGCCTTGGAAGTCTATAAATTAGAAAATAGTTTGGGAGAGACTGTGGAATACTAATGCTTATTCCTACCAAATCCTATGTAATCAGTAAAGTGTATGTAGTTGTCTTTCAATTACAGATGCTGCTTACTTATTTTTGAATTGTTGATAGGAAATATCACTCCAAAGCTGTTTACACAACGGTAAATGGAACAATGAGGTTAATTCTGTCTCGTTTGAGCAAAAAGCTTAGGAGCAAAAATGAAAAGTGTTTGGGAAAGAGAATTGTCAGTTGGACGTTTGCAGTGGCAGAAGGCAACTTAGTCGACAGGGTGGAGTCTGTGACTATCTGAACTGGGTGATGTGTGGCACTGCTTCAGATGCCAGTACCAGGAGGTGCCTGGCAGGGTTACACATCTGGTGGCTGTGTAAGACGCTTCAGGATCCGTAGGCAGTGATTTTACCTTACAAGCTGGGGCTCTGCCCTTTCTGTGTTCGTCAGCATAGAAATGTCTCTAAGCCAGTTGTTAATTTGTGAGATGTTCATCATTTTATATGTCAGATATGCTTAGTCATGCCTTTCTTGAAGTAGTGTGTCCTGAATGCCACTGCTTGCTTTGTTATCATTCCTACGTTCCAGGGGTAGATGGTGCATTGCTGGGCAAAGCTGGCGCCTTGCAGCTCCGGGATCCTTCTGATCAGCAATAATCTGATAGGTGTAGGTTATGAAACACGTCTATAGATGGCCTTTGGTTGTGATAAATCAAGGGAGCAGAAAACATATGTGAAGCTTGAGAGTGGTTTTATACTGCTTAGTTACTGAAAATGGATTCACTTACTGTTGTGTCTGGTCATTAACTTGAAGTGTTATGTTGAGCCGTGTACAGTTTAGGGGAGCAAGGACAGTGTGTTGTGACAGCTGCCTTCTCTCCCTGAAGATGAGTGTATTTGATAGATGGGAGAAATCCTAAAAATATCCATCATCTTTTTGTTAGGGTGGAAAAACAGGAGTAGAAATAGTGATGTGGGAGATTTTCTGGACCCAGACAGGTATATCTAGAAAGCCTTGTCTGCATTCCTTCCTCTAATGGAGATCTCCCAGTGTTAGAGTGAGGAGCTTGATTATTGCCTCTTTGTCTGCCTCTGTGCCAGCATTAGGTGAAAACCTCATGCAAACTCTCAGTGAATGGCAACTAAAGCAGCTGCAAAACTGACCTTATGGCATATAATGTGTGAAGTCACAGGAGACGTTTATCAAATGCTTTTCTTGAAGGCAGAGAGAATTTAACTGTTCTTTGCATTTATAGTTTGGTAACAATTTTCCTTTCAGGAGAAGATTCTGAACAACTCATCAAACTGCCCTCCTGCGTCTGCTCAGTCTACGGAAAGTTCAAAGTCGAGAAGAGCAAAACTTGTTTTTGATGACAGGTAAGAACAGCAAAAGGTGCCTTTCCCTTTGTGGGGCTCTGAAGAGCTGTAGTTCTGCTTCACAAACGATGTGGAGTTCCATCTCACGCTCTGTTCCTGCGGCAGTGTGCCTGTCCGCCTGCTCCCTGTGCCACTTACTTGGCAGACAGCACAGTCCTTGAGGAGAAACTGCAGCCTGCCTTGTACATTTCCTGCTGAGGGGAAAGGGACCATGCAGTAAACTTAAATAGTGCAGTGTTTTTCTGTTTTCAAAGGCTGATAGGTCCATTTCACCTTACCAGGACGCTGCTGCTACCTGTCTGCCTGTCCTCTTCCCAGCAGAGCCCATGTCCTCTAGAGTCAGGAGTTGTGGTCATTGGTAGTAGAGAGGAGCCTTCATTTTGAAGTCCCAGATCCACGTGAGTGAGGCTGGACTTCAAATCCTGTAGGATCAAAGAAAATATCGTGAAAATGAAATGAAACAAATATTTTACAATCTTGTGCAGCCTTTCGGTTTCACCCATTCCAATCTCAGCACAATGCTTGTGCTTAAAGCGTTTGTCTTTGTTGTTCTATAAACTCACCTTACAGATAAAATTATCTTCATACCAAATGTGAAAGTCATTTCCTGGTTAAGAACTGCTTGGAGTGGGCAGGCTCACTGGTTGCTGCTTTTCTCCTGATAGTTATTCCATAAAGAAAAGAAAACAAAACAGTGAAGTGAATTTGAAGATTGCATGTCAGTCATGAAGGACAAAAGCGTTTACAGGGATTTTGTGATTATTCCAAGACAAAACAGGGCAAAGAAATTGAGAAAAGATCAACCTTGAAAAAAAATTAAAATCTGAATGTGCGTTGAGGTGTAGGAGGATGCAAGGAGAGCCCCCTCCAAGGAACTGTAATTGTTCGGGAATGGCACCGTGTTATAACCTTATGGTTGTGATTGAGACAGTTCAGGATTTCTTGGGTCTAGAACTGATGGAACTGATTTTGTAGGTGTATAATCCTCTAATATTAACTGATGCTTTGGACTGCATCATTTTCCTGTAAGTGGGCTGTTCAAAAAGTTGATTTCAAGTATCTTTAATTCTTAGACAAGTAAGATGGATTGGATGGGAGAATTTATTTCAAACTGTAGTCAAGTCCTAGGTAATATGTTAATATATTGAAATGTATAATTACACTTCTGTGATAACCTTCTGCTCCTCTAGTTGTGAAAGTAATTTAGCATCTTCATTTTTTTCATAGTATTATGGGGATTTTTCTCTATTTCACCCCCTCAGCAGTGCTGGCCCTTGGTTAATTTATCCTCACATTTTGGGTTTTTTTGTTCCCCTGCCCCTGTGTTTGGTTTGCTCAATTATCAAATGCAGTAAATGTAACTGAATCATGTGGACATCTCAATTTGCTTGAGGTACTGTTTGGAATTGCCTGAGACTGGAAAACAAGCTATTTTAGCAATGTTATCGTTCTGTAACTGGTCATCCTAGTTAGCTATTTTAACAGTTTTAACAGTTTTATCATAGTATAGCTCCTTTATCTTGAGTTAGACAGACAAAATATGAAATTTGGCAGCATTAAGAAACTTCAGTCATAAAAGGAGATGCAAACCATGTGGTCCATAGATCTGTGTTCTCTGTTGCAGGACTTATTCAGCTGATCACTATTTACAAGAAGCAAAGAAGTTAAAACATAATGCAGATGCATTGGTAAGTAACCCTCCAATACTTACCCATCCTTTGCACATTACATGGAGGGTATTTTTCTGCTTTTGCCATTTTGCTGCCCATCTCTAGTGGAGCTTTCTTGTCCTTCCTCTCTGGTTCTCGTCCTTACAAGCTTTTCCCAATCTCAGTCTGACAGGTTCGAGAAGGCCGTGTACTACCTGGATGCTGTAGTGTCCTTCATCGAGTGTGGGAATGCATTGGAGAAAAATGCTCAGGAATCCAAGTCCCCGTTCCCTATGTATTCAGAAACTGTGGAATTAATCAAGTAAGCATTGTGATCCGTGTACAAAAGTCAAATGGGAGGGGAACAGGTCTGGAAATCAGCGCTTCTTTCTTGCCACCAGCCTTTGAGGTCTCTTATCATTCTCCAAACTGGGTCACTTACCAGTTTGTTCAGGCAACTGAGGCTTAAAGGGTTTTCATGAAAGTTGAGATGCTTTCTGCTAGGGCTCTTGAAGTCTCAACAACACATGAGAAGAAAAACTATTCCAATTACTACTCAGCATTTTGTACAGGGTCTGAGAGAGGCTCCTGACATAGTGAAGACCGTTGAAACTAGAAGTTCATGAGAATGTTGGTGTTTTGTGACTGATAAATGATACTGTGATCTTCATTTTGTCGTTTACCTGATGGTATTGTTTGCAGATACACTATGAAGCTGAAGAATTACTTGGCACCGGATGCTACGGCTGCAGACAAGAGGCTGGCAGTGCTTTGGTACGTGTGCTCGGAGCTTAGTGCCGTGCGCTGGTCCATTTCACATGTTTTGTCTATGTGAAATGCTGTGTTACACCCACTTCTCTGGTGTTGCTCAACCAAATACAGGAGTTTTTCACTTGGCTATACGTTAAGATTAATGCTGTGTAGCTGATTTCTGTATGTTGGTGCAGAGGGGATGTTGACAACGAGGGCCAAGTGTTTGAAATGTTCAGGTGTAGCAGCAGAAGGGGTGGAGGGTCCTTCCTATGTGCTCACCCAGTGCTATGGCAAAATTTGGCCTGGCTGTAAAGAATTGTCATCAGCCTCCTCGACTGCTGAATTGGCTGCAGCAAGTGTAGAGGGCCAGAACCGACTGCTGTCAGGTGGAAAGAAAGGGGAGGCCAAGGCAGAAAGTGTTAGACTCAGCGTGTCCTCACACGAGTGAAAGAGAGGTGAAACTCTCGTCTAGGAAGCAGTGTTGTCTCTGAAGCTCAGAACTGGAAAACTGGTTATAGCAGCAGGATCACTGAGAATTATCATTTCAGCTTCAGGCACACAGAGCTGGTTTTATTTCCTTGGGAATTGAAAGGTGATTATTGGGTGTTTTTGGTTGAATTAGAATTTGAGAGCTGGCTTGTGAGGGTTGGCAGAGAAGAATTCAAAAATACAGCTGCTAGATTTTTGAAACTTGCTGAGTTGTGGTAAACTTGAGTGTAAGTGTAACTGTTCTGCTGTCTTTGGTCAGTCTGCGGTGTCAGTCCCTGCTGTACCTGCGGCTTTTCAAACTGAAAAAGGAAAGCGCCTTGAAGTATTCGAAAACTCTGACTGAACATCTGAAGGTAATGTGTATTTTCTTAGACTATTAAAACCCAATCAAATTAAAACTCTACGTCACTCCTGCGTATTGAATTGGATTCCTGCTCAGTTTTTGAGTCCAAATTTCACATTGCTACATGTGGGCTGGGAATATACTCTGCTTAAAACTGGACACCAAGAGTGTTAACATTGAGTAGTGTCAAGCTGGGAAGAGACCGCATGGCTGTCAGGACCCTACTGGTTGTAGCATGATAGCCCTCTAATCTGGCTTTTGTCATCTCTAATAAATGTAGTAAGCTTCAAGGAGAATGTACAATCATTTTTCTTGTTGCAGATATAATAAGCTGAGGCTTCACTTTCATATTTAAGCTGAAGGGAATTCAGGATCTAGGGGTGTGTTACATAGGCTGCAGCTCTTCAGCCTGCGCAAGAGCTGGCACTGCAGCCAACTTCTAGTTCAAAACCAAGCTGGTCTTTCTGAATTTTTGTTGTGTGCCGTGGGCTGTTTGCTATTTGTTTTAATTATTCCCCCCCCCCCCAGTGAGTTTATCTCAATTCATCTAAATTCCTGTGCAACTGATTTAAAAGTGCTATCAGGGCAAGGAGGCTGAGAGAAGTCCTGTGAATGAGTTTATTTATGTTGCATATCACAGTCCTTCTGTGATGTTACTGAGTCCTTGCTCCAGATTGATATTTTCAAGGGACCGCTTGAGGGGGACGTAGCCCATGTTGCCAGTTTTCATTATTGCTTAAAAGAAAAACTGAAAAAATTCATTTGCTCAAAAATAAACAGATAAAGTGTAACCAGTTAAAGTATGACTATAAATCAGGTGACAAATTTATTTTTCCCCGAACAGAACTCCTATAATAATTCTCAAGCACCGTCACCTGGGATGGGAAGGTAAGTGGTGAAAACTGTTACCTGGATTTCTCAACTTCTGGTAGTGTTTGACATGAACTGTGTGCCCGGATGCTCAGAGAGTGGCTTTCACTCTTTAATTTGTTTGGGTGGGTGTTGTAAAGGGTGTAGGTGCTGATTTGGTTGTTTGTGTAGCTACTCTGACTGCTGCTCTGGATAGCGCTCTGCAGGGCTTGTCGGGCAACTCTGTGTTCCAAAACAGGGGTCAGCGTGTCACTAACACACACATCGCTTATCTCAGGGAGATTCCTTTTTTTTATTTAATGCTTTTCCCCCCACAGCCATAGCTTTATTAATCACAGAATCGTTGAAAAAGATCTTTAAAATCGTTGAGTCCAACTGTACACCCAGCACTGCCAGTTCCACCGCTGAACTGTGTCCCTCAGCACCACATCCACACAGCTTTTAAATCCCTCCAGGGATGCGGACTCCACCGCTGCCCCAGGCAGCCTCTGCCAGTGCTTGACAGCCCTTTCCATGAAGGAATTTTTCCTGATATCCCGTCTAAATCTCCCCTGGCGCAGCTCGAGGGCATTTCCTCTCAGCCTGTTGCTTGTTACTTGGGAGCTGAGCATCCTGTTACCTGAAAGTGTCCTTTTATGGCAGTAGAGTTACCATGTAGTTGTTATGTTGTTATTATTCTTTATGGTTCAATTTATTTAAATTATGAATTTAAGATTTTATTGAATTAAGCGGTGATGAGGTTTGGTAATGAGCTTTTGGCTGAGACAGAAGATTGGGAAGATCCTCAGCAGTTGTTACCAGCTCATGCATTTCATGTGTCGTTGGGCAAATCGTGGCTTCTGGATTGGTAAAGTGGGGCGCTTTAACGTCTCACACCCTGGGATGTGGGAAGGCATTGTACAGCACAATGTGCCTAAAATACATACATGTGTGTATATGTACATATTTTCTAATGTAATGTTTTCCTTTGGATGAGCAGCAAGCCTGTTGGGATGCCGTCTCCAGTCTCTCCAAAGCTGTCTCCAGGGAATTCAGGAAATTACTCTTCTGGGGCAGCCAATCCTTCAGGGAGCGGGTCTTCGGTGACGATCCCCCAGAGGATCCATCAGATGGCAGCCAGCTACGTCCAAGTTACGTCCAACTTCCTCTACGCCACTGAAATTTGGGACCAAGCCGAACAGCTGTCTAAAGAGCAGAAAGGTAAGGGCTGGCGGTGGGGATTGTAGCACTGGATGTACCAGAGTGCTGAAATGCTCTGGCTTTGAATTCTGGCGTTGCACTTAACGGTGCACAGGGTGCTTAACCAGGTCCTCTGCAGAAGTGAGATGGGAGGTTATCCCAGCAATGCCCCAGGCTGAGGGCCTTGGTTGTCAGGGTATAGTTGGAGCTGTAATGTTTCCTTACCAGCCGTGTGCACGTTGTGACGTTTCCTGTAAAATATCAGGTGTAGCAGGAGGAGCTCGGAACGCTTCCATTTCTGAAATTCTTAAGCAAAATGCACGTCTGAGGGAGGAGGCCAAGGAAGCTGTACACCACTTTAACCGTACTTTATTCTTACCAATCAGTTTTCTGCAAAAGAGTGAAGGAATTGATTAGAAAGGACCTTTTCCCTTTATTTTTAATCTTTCATCAATGAGCCATCATTCTTTTTTCTCTCTGTCTCAATCTGAAAGATTCGTGCTGAAAGGGGGGGGGGCTGTGGCTGTAATATTTCCCGTATATAAATACGTACGTAGTTTAACTTGTGTTTCTGTTGTTTTAGAGTTCTTTGCTGAACTGGATAAAGTTATGGGCCCTCTGATTTTTAATTCGAGCATCATGACAGACCTAGTGCGTTACACCCGTCAGGGATTGCATTGGTTGCGCCTGGATGCCAAGTGATTCTTTGAACTGAAGGAATGGAAAATGGAACACGTTTTTTCTCGCTGCCTCTGATTTATCTCCACAACACTGTGTCATGTCAATAAGGAAGACTGCCATAACACATTGCTTAGTTGACACTAAGAGCAAGGAATGCTTTCACATGTCTCCCATCCTCATTTGTGTTTTGTGTTTTAACCCCGTATCACCTGGTTCATGGACTTCTCCAGTTTTCCCATTTTAAGTTATTTAAATATTTTAAAATTTGCTACATATAAAGGTGTAGTTTTGCTGATCTATCTTGGATGGATCATTGGAATTCCAGTCATAATGCATAAACAGTCAGTTTAAACCCTATTTATTTTAATTTTAATTATGAAAAAGCCCGGTTTGGGGCAGTTTTTTGCTATTTCTTCCCTAAATTTACCCTTTCGAGTACTTAGCAGAAATTAAACATAGACACTTTATTTAAGTACTTTGTGAGCTTTGTTACTCTGTAATGTCTTGTGGTGGTAGAGCCTGTAAAAGGAACTAGGGTTGATAGGTTCTAACGTGTAGAAACACCATACCTTTCATGCCTAATGCCTACGAGTCAACTAATAAGTGACAACTACAGATTTATTATTGCAGAATTTGTACTAAATAGAAAAGTTCCAGATATTCTTCTACGTATTAAGATACTTCCTTTAAATGAATTATAAAGAAATTTTTATGGAAAAGTATTTAGCTGGATCTGGCTTGGATTGTTTTCAAGGCAGTTTCAAACCACCGATTAACACTATAACAATCACAAAACATTACAGTAATTTGCATTTAATGTGATATTGAAATAATGGTATAGGAATGAACTTCAGTCTCATAGGTGCGATGCATACAGGAAAAGTTTCTGAAATGGACAATCTTGTGCTTTTTTGCATCTCTTCATTTAAAATGCATTTTGTTTCCTTGCTTGTCGTTCTTTGATACTTAAAAAAAGTCAGTGAACTTTGTGGTTAAAAAACCAACAGTAGTTAAATTCCTACCAGAACTGTCATTTGCATCTTTTCCATTGACTGAGAAACCAGGAATCTTAAGTAGAAATCGAGGTCCGTTTTTCCCTTTGAGGGTCTGATGGGTGATGGACACTACAGGATGACAGTGCAACAGCCATCGGGGGTGGGAGCACACCTGCTATTACAGGGAAATTATCTGTTTTGATGCAGAATGGATTTAAAACTTGTATCTACCCCGTGTTAATGAAGGTCCCGTTGATGTTTGGTGGAGCATAATAATCACTTGGAAGGGAGCAACGCGGTGCAACTGAAGTGGTTCACGGAGTTGCAGTTGGCTGCTCTCAGAAAGTGCAAACCAAAGTACCTTTCCACGTAAGGTGCTTGTCTGAGCAAAAGGTTGGAAATGCTACTGCTTTCAGTATTGCGTAGTGCCCCTAACATGTCTGGTGTGCCTTATGCCTTACTTTTAGGTGAAGATTTTATGAACTGTTTACACGATGTTTTACAGCAGGACCAGGTATACTGTATGCAGTGGTCTTCTGCAGTACTTGGGTAAAATTCCATTTCCTTTTCACAAGTACCAGTGTCTGTCACACAACCCGACTTCTCCTCGCGGTGGTCTCCTTTCGAAGAGTCAAACTCTGAATCCTTTGGAGTGAGATTGTGGAATGCTGCTTTGTGTTCTCTCCCATTGAACCCTTTATTCTGTACCAGATACGAACGTGCATGTTCAGGAAAATTTATTGCACTAAATTTTTTGTGTAGTTGTAGTTTAAGTGCCAAAATCACGGCAACCTCGAGAGAAGGAATAGAATTCTACGCTCCTTAGTACTGCAGTATGTCCTATGGGCTTTAAGAGTTTAGAAGTTTTGCAAATTAGTAACCTACTAAAAGGTAGCTGCATATTCGTAGAGCTTCCTTTGCGTTCCAGCGTGTTTTGTACTTCCAGAAAAGCTTTGCTACATCCGAATCGATACATGGTGAACAGACCTGTGACTTTTCCCATGACAGCCGAATTTACTCGTCAGGTCTGTTGGAGCATCCTTTTTATTGAATCACTGTGCAAGGTCACGTTTCTGTTAGTGTTTGCTGTTTGAGACAGAACTCTGTACCCTCCAACTCCGCATCTCGGTAAATGGGACACTGTCAACTGTTTTTCCTTTAATACTCTAAAGTGCCTGGCACACTTTTGACGCTATATGGAAAATACCTTCTTAGGAGTTGTGTTCATGGTTTATTTTTTGTGTCGTGCTGCACCGGCCAGTGTGGCTGTTTCCTGGCTTGCTCCTTTGTGCACAGTCACCATTCCTGTTTGCAGGAATGGTCTCATCTCTGGGAATTTTTTTTCCTTAACTAGAGTCCCACAAATACCTTTTGGTGTCGCGCTAAATTGGTCTCTTAAAAATGTGTCGCTTATCCCTGGATCGGTGGATCTTAAGCAATTGTCTTTGAGTGACCCAGAGACTTTTGACATCGTGTCAAAATGTGGACCTGAACTGTTGAAAGTGTCCCACCAAAACAGTGTGCTTCCTAGTGAAATCCCCTCGGGAGCACTGTCCCGGCTCTCCCATCTGTACAGGAGAGACACAGTGGTCTTGTTGATTGAGAAGAACTGCCTTACACATCTGTGGCTGTTTCAGACAGGTACATCGACGCTTCTGAAGTCCAAAAGCATATCTTAATGTGGGACTTGCCATTGTTTCTGAGAGAACAGGGATGTACTTTGTCAGATCTCAGAGCTAAAAAAAATGCCAGTACGGAATAGGCTTCCATCCCTCTGTCGCGGTGCAGGCGAACGGTCTGACCCTGTCCCTTTGTCCCTCTGCGCAGCGGCAGTGGGAACACGGGTCCCCTCATCACAGCAGTGACTGGCGAGGAAGGGAATCCCTAACTCCTGGCTTCCTAAAGGATTCCCCAGGCGATTGTATGTTAAATACGTATCAACGCCGTAATTTTAATTCCCTCACTGAATGTGGTCCCAGTTGGTGAATCTTAAAAATGGCTCAATCAGACTAGGCTTGCTCAGATATCAGCGCTATTTGGATTTGCTGTCAGCCTTGCAGGATCCTAGGTGATAAGGTGCAACCATTTGTAGTTTTAAACCAATCTTCAGGACACCAGAGTAAAACGGACTTTTATTTTGATTTGAAACTCTTAGCCATAAAGCAGAGCATATGGACGGCTCTTCTTGGCTCTTGACGGCAGTATGCAATTTGTATTGTATGTGTCTTTTAATATATATGTATATATATATGAACTCAGTCTGTCCAAAGTATATGTTATACTTGTTTTTAGATTATGGTGCAACTGACTATATTGATATATTATTTATTGAGTGCTGAATCGCCATCTTACTGGTGATAGATCTTGCATATTATACAGGAGTGCAATGTATATTCCTTTAGATTGCTGAGGCTTGATTGCTGTGATCACAAAAAAATGCCCTGAAATGTATTTATGAATGGCCCCAACATACAGAGAGTCAGTACTTTATGGAGATAATGTAGTGCTTGCCTGGGGCAAGTAGGATAAAGCCGTAGGCAGATAATTCTGTAGTTTGCCACGATGCCAAACTACTGGAAAGAGAGACTACCTTTGCTCCATTCAGTATTGCATTTACCCAAACAGATCTTTGCTGTCACTGCAGTGCTTGGATTGAGGCAGATACAAAAGGGCCTGAGCAAGTCGAGTTTGAATTACCCATTGGGGCAGAAACAACTCCCGAATTCTTAGATTTCTGACACATACTTTGGTCAGGGTTGAAATTGCTCCATCTGATGAGTCAGTGTTATGGAACACCCTGTGTTTCCAAGTTAATGCCAGACACCTTTCAGTCTAAAGAGTAGCCAAAGCTTTTGATAGCCAACTCCGACAAATCCAGACCTATTCCAGGAGACACATTTCCCAGGTAGGGAAGTTACGTAAACTCAACAATCAGGGAACCGTGACTTGCGTCCAGCTCCGTTACTTTTCCAGGACTCGGTCTCTGTTGCCATGGTGCCGGTGGAGAATGGCAGTGCCTGGGCAGGGGAGCAGGGAGGGGGGCGGCTGGGTGGTCGGGATGAGCGTGGCAGAGCGAGGGCAGCCTTTGGGCAGCGTTGGCTCTGCTCTGGCTGTCACTGGGATGCGCCGCGCTGAGCAGCCCCGAGTGCCGCGGGGCAGCACCGTTTGCGTGGGCTGTCCGGGTGCGGCGCTTCACCTGCTTGCTTTTCACCTGGGGGCTCAGTGGGAGCGTGGCCGTTCCTGGCGTAACGGAGCCGAGACAGGCAAACTGGAACCCACTGGTCCCTGTCTTCACTTTAGCTACGCGACCCTGGGGGCTGATGCACGGTCCTCCTGCAGCGCTCGGTTCGGGCTGCGTCGGCGTCACACACCCAACACTCAGCTCTAAGGACCAGGCATGACTTTTGCAAGCACAGTTCCTGACATTTGTATCTGGTCCCCCTTTTAAATTGTTTTAAGAAATTTTGTATATGGAGGATAAAGTGCTTATATATTTATTAAAAAATCCTTTATCTTATTTGAAATTATTATTTGGTGAAGAAGGGGTTTTATTTTAGGGGAGGGCTTGGGGGTGGGGGATGTAACTTTTAACCTGTCACTTATAACCGCAGCCCGGGTTAATCCTACAGAAAGGTACTGTTAGTCACGGATGGGATGTCTCTGTTCTATGCTGTGTACACGACGAGTCCATGTGTTACATTTTGTTTCTGTCAAAATATTTAGGCATCTGTCTTCAACCAAAACCTAAAAAAAAACCCCAAACTGTGATTTTATTTGTTGCAATACATTTGAAATTTCAAAGGGTACTTTGGGGCTCAAAATTAGGATTTCTAAGTCAGTATGTGCATTTCACGTAATAAAGCTGTTAATGGTGAGCAAAGTATTATATACTAACTAGATTTTTTCCACATCTGTATAGTATATTCTATGTATTTTGTGGTATTGAGATTATAGAAAGTTTAGTGTCTGAAACATGCGTTTAATGTGTATTTTTAAACAAATTTATGGCAATTAAAATATTTGGAGAAAAGGGTATCACATTTCAATTTGTAAAGATCTTTTTAACTACTGTGTCATTAAAATGCTTTGTACAATGCAAAACTGTAACTGGAGAAACTAAGTTTAATAAATATCAAATAGATTTTCTGTATTAAACTTCAAAACCCCTGTGCTTGTATCTGTTGCATGGGCTTTCTCCTCCCTGGTGTTGCATTTTTAAGCAGAGGGGTCTGTTTGGATCCTGTGGGTAACAAAGGCAGACGGCACTCGGTGTTCGTGTCCTGGACTTGTTGATCTGATCAAAAGTGGCTTTGTTTCTCTGAGCCCTCCCAGGTAACATGCACTTGGTCAAAACTGGGGTTTGATCAATTTATTTTAAAATAGCAGGTACTTGAGCAGCAAAAGTCAGTCTGGGACATCTAATTAAGTAAATTTGATTAGAAGCAATTAAAAGTAAATACTTTTCCTTCCAGTTATCACTGGCTATATTTGGGATATTGGAAATGCTATCAGTGTTATCAGTTTGTTTGCTCCCTCTTTGGTACAGGCGTTTATCTGAGGTACTGATAAGAGTTCAGCTGGGAGACTGGAATGAGGTGGAAGCATGATCTACTTTGTGCACTCATGGGGCTGAGGGATAAATGTCTAAAGTCTGGTCTGAAATAAGCATTCCTCTTTGAAGCATCGGATGTGCACTGACAAGTTGCTCACAGGATAACAAGGAAAACCAAGGTGCTTTGCTGAGTACAAATTTTTAATTCACACTTTTAAAAAAAAAACAATACAAAAAAAAACAAACGAACATGAGCTGCAGGGTCCTTTTATTGAGCTTGGCCAGACAGTCGTCCTGAAGAGGCACAGCACTGGTTGGGAAACACTCCTGAGCTCCCTGAAGTCCTGTGGTTGGTTCATATGACAGAAGGGTTCAGTACACGCATTGCTTGATGCGCCAGCCTGGCTTTGGGTGGTCAATAAATATTTCACAAGTGGAACGGAGCAGCGTTCACAGTTACACTGATGGGTGTTCTTCATCGTGGCAGGTCACTCCGAAGCTGTTCGGAGGAAACAGCGGTTCTTCCTGGAAAACAAAGCGGCATCAGGCGCCGCCAGGACTGCCAACTGGGCAGGGCTCGGACACGCGGCCTCCAGTAGATCCCAGCAGCACTCCTCTTGCCCAGCTCTCTCAGCTCAGGTAGCCGTGCGCATGGTATTGCCCTCTTTATTCACTTCATCTTAGTTCATTTTATGCTCTTTGCTTTGTGTAACAACTCCAAACTGCCCGTTACCCTGGGCTGTAGCGTCAGGCTGTGGTGCAGAAATTACATACAACAGAAATGCCTTTCTGTCTCTACTTTCTTGTAGCTGCTGTACAGTTCACCCGTGTTCATCAGTAGAACCACAAGACTCGTTTTGAATGCTTGCAAAAGAGCAGCCCTACTACCATTTCCTATTACATTTACAGATAGCAGAAAATGAATGTATCCTGCCCTGCCTTTATTTGCTTTGTGCTGTGTGAACAGTAGGTGCCACACAAAGTCACCTTTCAGTCACTAAGTAGTAATATTAACTGCATCAATTTAATTATGTGTAGCCGGAGAACTTGCTCATGGCTGGTGTTCATGAGAACTAAATGGCTGTTGATATTTTAGCTGTTCTCTTAAATTATGGGTCTAAGAAATCACCTTGAAAATATTCAGTTAGGGTAAGATACTGCTTTTAATTAATATATGCTTTAAAGTGAACAGTATTGGCTTTAAGAAGGCTTAGTTTTAAGGTCTCTCAGCGACTATCAAAAAGCTGTCTGGAGTCCTATGTTCTTTTTGGAACAGACAAGTTATTTTGGGTTGCAGTGAAGGGACAAAGGCTGGCAATCAAGGGTGCTTGAACTCTGCTCTGTTTGCCCTGCTTACAAAAGAGGTTGAAATCTATTGCCCCATCGCTATTCCTGGGATCTTTTTTTTATTGCACGGAATTAACTCCTTATCTCGTTTGGGTGAGAATAAGTGGGAACTTCCTCTACACAACATAATACCGAGTGTCACCGGCGGTAGCGTGGACGGGGCTGAGTTACCTGCACAGCATTGTGATGCATTCACTGTTGTCCCTGCACGAGGCTCCCACGGGCCGCAGTGAGACTCCTCTCCAGAAGGGCGTCATCCGCCTCTGCCTCGTTGACTGCGGCTGGTGCAGAGAGGCGCAGTGGGTCTGGAACAGAGCGGCCGCGGCGCGTTAGCACTGGCTCGTTCTGACACTGAGGGCTCAGCGGGAGAGCTTGAACTCTTTCTCAATTTCATAGCATGCTCTGCTACAGTGTAATTGCTGTAGCCTAACCCCAAAGAAGGAGTAAGTGAAAATTAACTACATTTTTTAATCTCCTTGGGAACTAAGGCAGGATTTCTTGCTTAGTGGCATCTTAGAGTAACCCCATATTCCCTAGGCAGTTACTCTGTTTTCTTTCATTGAATTGTAGAATCGCTTGGTTGGGATGTCCACTGCTAAACCAGATCCCTGAGCATCTTGTCTACCTGTCTTTTAAATCCATCCAGGGATGGTGACTCTATCACTGCCTTGGGCTGCTGTTCCGGTGCCTGAGAACTCTTCCAGTGAAGAAATTTTTTCCCAATATCCAATCTAAACCTCCCCTGGCACAACCTGAGGCCATTCCCCCACGTCCCAACACTTGTTATTTGGGGGAAGAGGCCAACACCCACTTTTCTACAACGTCCTTTCCAGGAACTGCAGAGAATGATGAGGTCTCCCCTCACCTTCCTTTTCTCCAGGCTAAGCAACCCCAATTCCCTCGGCTGCTCCTGGGTAAGACTTGTTCTCCAGCCCCTTCCCCAGCTCCATTTCCCTATGACACTGAATCCTCTAAAGAGCTCTGCTGTCACCTCTGACTCCTGCCAGTTACTCTTTTACTCATGCAAATGCTTCTCATTACCCACCGAACCATTTAAAGAAGCACTTTAAGCCGTTATCTCTGGTTACCTGGCTGAGCAGCAGTGAGCAGAGCAGCAAGGCTGCCATCATTTTCCAGCAGTGCATCTTCACAGGACGAGCTGTCACTTTGACCGCAGGACCAGCCGTGGGTGGAGGAGGGAGGAAGAGCCCCAGATAGAACTTCCCAGGCTTCAGCTAGATTTTTATAGACTTCATTCTCTTATCATTGCATCAGCTGTCAGTCATTACAGGAACAAAGTTCATTTGGGAACAAGAGTGAATTGCTAAGTCTGCCTCTGCTAAAGTGATCTGGTTCAAGGCCTGTCTCTCTAGCTAATCATTTACTCTCCTTCCACTGTACTTTGTCTGGTCAGCTTACCATGTGTGCCAACTCTTCCTCTTTTTAAAATCCACCTAACCTCTTACCATAATTCCATGGTGGAATTACAAGCAGAAGGGTGCTTGGCCTAAAATGTGATGGTAAAGAGCAAAAGCTGTAACTTCCGTCATGTTCACAGTGGGTGCAGCTTCGAGGTCAGCCAGGGGTAAGGATTTTCCAAGCTTGTTTGGAGCAAAGAATCACACTTTTGATTCTGCTTCTTGTTCCTGGTACATGAAAGAGTCAAAGAAGTCACTTAATCTTCCTTTGTACACACATGGTACAAGCAGATGTGATACTTCTCAGATGGGTTTTGGGATGTAGAAATCATGTTGTGCACCTCTTCTCCCAAAGATCCTACTGTGTAGTTAAAAGACAATAATCCCTGGATAACTAATCCCAAAAGTAGGCAAGACTGCTGCAAGGCTGTTCTGGAGTTGAGCTGCTCCATGGGCAAGGTGATGTTTTTTTCAGGTGAATTGCCCACTGCAGGCTGCCTCCGCACCTCTGTTCAACTCAGGATTGGTCTCCTGAGAGATGCCAACAGCTCCCATTGGTGTGGATGGGCAGTTTGTAATTAGCACTGCGAAATCAGTTTGCACCAACCTAGAGAAAAGCAAGTTTAAGTGTAGCTAACTGCCTGTTACCTCTCTGTTACCTCTTGTCTGCCCTAAAGTCCTCTCAGCTGACAAACAGTGGAACCAAAGCGTGTGTCCAGGCTGTAAATGGACCTTGCTGGGACTCTCTCCTCACTGTCAGATCTTGTGCCTCTGGCTCCCCCACATCTGTCCCGTGTGCTCCGAATCCGGTGGGTGCAGGAGTTCTGAGATTGCAGACTGGCCAAGGGAAGGCAGCTTGCTCGTGTCATGGACCTGAGGTTCGAGGCAGACCGTGTTCTGAGTAGGGAGATGCCATATAAAATAACCAAGTATGTTTGAGCTAAATCATAAATACAAATCTGGGGGTGATCAGCTGCCGTTTTCTGTGATTGCTTAATGTGGAGGCACGAGTGCCAGCGTGGAAAGTGAGTTATTTAGATTAAGATAATGCTGTGTAGTCAGGTTCCTGTCTACAGATGATTCCCATTAGCCCAAACATCACAGGGATTAAATAAACCCCCCCCCCCCCTTTGCATTACAATGTCATATCTGTTCCTTTCCTCAGGTGATTCTTATACTCTTTCCTCTGCCCTGTTTGTCTTCCTTTCCTGCAAGGAGGAATCAAACCTTTTCATTATTTCACATTCCTGGGTCTTATGTAAGAAAGGAAGTAGAACAGTGCATCGTGGCACATCAAATAGCTGAACTTAAAAGTTTCTTTTACATTTGGGTGTGGATTTCTCAATTGTTTTTCCCATGAAATCCTCTCTTTTATATCGGTCTGAGTCCTAATTTCTGCAGTTTCCAGTAGGCACTGGTATAGAAGAGAGACAGGGAAACAGGAGGCAGCAGCTTCACCTGTGAGCACAGGATCTGAAGTGACAGCTCTTTCAGCTGTGACAGCAGTGCCCTCTGTCACCGTGTCTCAGCTTTTCTGGCTTGGCCAGCCCAGCACTTTGTGATGATACATCAGAATTGCTGTGTGTCCTTCTGGGTTACAGCGTCAGCATCTCCCTTTCAGGCAGCATTCCATTTCCTCTGGGAAAGAAACGGGGGGGCGGGGTGCTCTGCTGCCATTTCTAACATTTAGGAAAGGGAGAGCTGAAATAAATTAGATGAGTGATGAATCCTCAGACACCTTGCTCAGATTCCCAAGCACCCGCTGCCCCATACCCAGCCGGAGCCATCCCTCTGCTCCCCGGTTCCGTGGTGGCTCGCTGCCGGCAGGCTGGGCGAGCTCGGGGCAGCGGGGCAGAGGGCACGGGGCTGTTTACAGCTGCCCATCAGCTGGGCCAGGCACGGGTCAGCTGTCTGCGACTGGGGGCAAAGACCTCCTGAGAGACCGAGGTGAGCTCTCACCTTCCACAGAGACAGAACCCGTTGAGAAACAGGAATTCACTGGAGCAACCAACGTGAGAGCTCACACACACTGTCGTTAGGCTCTTGGAGCCTAAATAAGCGGGACACAAGGACAAGTTCTGAATCAAGTCTGCCTCTGGGTGTCTTTGCCAGCTCTTGCAGCAGTAGTAGCCAGTTTGGTGTTCCCTGCTTGCTGCCACTGCCTGGAAAATACCAACGCACTGAAACTCAGAGCTAAATATAAGTGCAGGGGTTTTTTTGGCAGAACTTGCAGCACCAGCTGACTTGTGCTGCTCCTGCTTATGCCAGCCCCAGGCCGTGCTTGGAGTAAGCACAAGAGCAGGAGGAACAGCCCCAAGACTGAGCTCAGCCTCATGTGTTTTTCAAATGTGTATTCAGAGTCCCAAAGAAGAAAGCATTCATCTATAAAAACTGCATCCCTGTGGCTTCCTGCAGCGAGAAACCGAGCAGACGGGTTGTCCAGACAACCCCAAGTGCACTGAGATCCACCCAGGGTAACGTCCCTCCCACTCTACAGAGCGGAGGAACTCTGAGCAGCAGCCACAGGAGCACAGGGAGAGGAACGTGTTGCTCAGTGTAGGGCACGAGCTTGAGACAGGGAGCTCCAGACTGAAGGGGGAGAAGGAGAGAGGAACCAGCCAGATGTGCTGGAGTTGGAACAGTGAAGCCTGTTTGTACGCTTTAGAGTCACAAGGTGAATTTCCTAGCTGGGTACTGGAGCAGCTTTATTACTGGCATTTGTTTTTAAACCATCTTTGGGTATCGAACAATCTTGTTTCACCCCGCAGTTTCCAAGAAGAAACTTCTAATCCAGCCCTTTAACACAGATCAGGTATCAGAACTGCAGGTAAGTGTCTGATATACAAGAGGGTCCTGGGGTGCATGAAGAGAGTGGGGACCAGGAGTCAAAAAAAGGCTGGAAATGCTCTGACATGAAAGTTTCAGGGTACAGACCTTCAGTCTGGTTGTCCCTCTGTGCAGAGTGGACCAGAGACTACTCACCTTCAACATATCAAGACACAGATTTCACACAAAAGCACAGAACAGAGTTAAATTTTATTAGCCAAGATTATCTCCCTCCCAGCACCCTTCTGGTCAGGTGTACAAACTCAGCAACACCAGGTTGGTAACACAGCAAGGTAGTGCTCTTCTCAACTTGATTACTTGTTGTTCTCGTAGTCAGCGGGGTTCTTCCTCTTCAGCCTCTCAAACTCTTGCATTCCCCAGGAGTAAAGCAAATAGCCTCCCACAAAGGCTGGAAAGGAAGGGGGATGCTCAGCTCAGGAGTCGCATTGTGGTCACCGAGTGGCCTGAAACACTGGGCTTTTGGGAGAGAGGTTGTGTAATCCAACAGCACCACCACAGAGATGCCTGCCCCAGCCTCCCCCATCCCGTGAGGCACCAATGTGCACTCCCCCAGACAGCCAACCGTGTCCTGGGCTGCACCCAAAGCAATGTGGCCGTAGGGCAAGGGAGGGGATTCCACCCCTCTGCTCTGCTCTGGTGAGAGCCCACCTGGAGTCCTGCATCCAACTGTGCAACTCAGCACACAAAAGACATGGATCTGTTAGAGGGGGTCCAGAGGAGGGTATAAAGATGATCCAAGGGCTGGAGCACCTCTGCTATGAGGACAAGCTTAAGGAGTTGGGGTTGTTCAGCCCAGAGAACATAAGGTTCTGGGGAGACCTTAGAGCAGCCTCCCAGTACTGAAAGCAGCTCCAAGAAAGCTGGGGAGGGACTCTTCATCAGGGATTGCAGAGATAGGACAAGGGGGAATGGCTTTCAGGTGAAAAAGGGGAGACTAAGATGAGATCTTAGGGAGAAATGTTTTCCTGTGAGGGTGGGGAGGCCGTGGCACAGGTTGCCCAGAGAAGTCGTGGCTGCCCCATCCCTGGATGTGCTCAAGGCCAGGTTGGATTGGGCTTGGAGCCCCCTGATCCACGGGAGATGCCCCTGCCCATGGAACTGGATGGGCTTTGAGGTCCCTTCTAACCCAAACCGTTCCTTGATTCTACGAATCTACGAATCTACGAATCTAATCAAGAGGAGACACCTGAAACCTTCCCCACCTCCCCTTCCCCCGAAGGCTCGGTACTCACGAGGTACCACTTTGAACACCTGGGAGCTGAAACGCCTCCAGACATTGGGCAGAGCCTCCGAGAAAACGTTGGGGATGGCTCTCTGCTCGAAGGGCGAGAGGCTGTAGGTGATGACGTGCCGGACCCGAGCCAGGTTCCCGAAGTGACGACCCATGGTGGCGGTGTCACCTTCCTCAAAAGATGCTGCTGCTGCTACCGCCTGCCCCGGAACCAGAAACGGCATCAAAAGATGCCGTTTCTGGTTCCGGGGCAGGCGGTGGCAGCTCCTCCCTGGGGGCAGTCTCTGCTCGGCTGCTTGGACTCAAAATTCAGCCGTTTCTATATTGCAACTGCGATAATTCAGCCCTTTGTGCATCGCAACTGCCATAATTCAACCCCTCGGAGTTCAATTCCTCTCCGCAGCTTTCTCGGAGCCCCTTACAGTACTTACCTACAGGTTTATTGTGAGAGGGAAGGAAGCTATGGCCCCAACTTTTCAAGCTACCAAACCAATTTAACAGCATTTAAATTAATTTAATAAGCTTCTAAAGGGTTGTGGGTTTTTTTAAGCTGACAGCACTGCCCATTTCTGTAATTCAGAAGGAAGTGGCAGTGCAGTTCCAGGTTTAGGGTCCTGTGCTTTCACCCCATGAGCAGCTTCAGATCTGTTCTTGAAGTTGGATCAACTGTTTCTGCTTTTAGCAGCCCACAGGTAAGCTGGTGCTGGTTCTTACTCTTGACTTTTCACAAATTACTACAGAGCAGTCCTTAAATCCTTGCCGCCCTTTGCTGAGAAAGCCCAAGAGTGCAACAGAAGGAGAACAAGAAAGAACCTTGTGACTTCTTACAGAGCTGTGAGAAAGAGCTGTCATCTTGCTTGGGGAACTAAAGATGTGGTAGGGAAAAGGAATGAAAAACTGAGAAAGTAATTTTAACATTAAAGCCTTTCATCTCTTCCCAGACACTTGCTGGAGATGTCATGCAAGATTTCTTGACACAGAGGACTGGTGGGCACTGAATGCAAGGGGTATGCATGACAGGCATTTATTTCTTGTTTCACATATTTAACAAAGCAGCTTAAAATGGACATCTGGCAGTTGAAACCTTTTACACATTTTAAATGGAAAATTATTCCAATAAAAAGATACTATTTACATTTAATTTCACATCCTAGAAAGGCTGAGTGGCTACAAAAGTAAGTGCTGTGATGTAAACACCTTCTACTAACTCCACACAGAATCCCAACTGCTTTCACAGAGCGGTGGGGATTACACACACTCTTCAGTTGATCATAGCAGCAGATACATCAAGAATGCAAAACTACCCAAACCCAGAGTAAAACCAGTTGGGGTTCACCCACTACCGACAAGTGCACTTGGTAGCGATCATGTCCTCGTACTCTTTGTAGACGATGGAGCCGTCGGGCTCGATGGTCAGGACGCTCAGCGGGTTGTATTCGGCAGGAACGCAGGAGGGCTTCGGGACGGAGGAGTCCAGCTTCTCGTAGATGAGGTTCTGAACCATGGTGTGTACGGGTGAGCCGTAGCGGTGCCCGACCACCCGTGGGCAGTCGCCCTTGCAATACTGAGGGCTGTACCTGTGCGGTGCTATGATCCATTTGTCCCATTTCAGTTGGCTAAAGCTTAGGCGGAAGTTGTGAAGCTCACACTCATTTTGAGGGAACAGGAATTGTTTGAAATACTCGCTCAAATTATAAGGTGCAGTTGCTGGCGCTTCTTTCAGATTCTCAGCTCTTCGCCGTCGAGAGGCCCGTTTACCCTGTGAAGTCTCTTTTCCTATGTCACCTGAAGGATCAACACGTGGACTGTTCCTTTGCCTGGGCCGCCCTGGATTTTTCCGTACGTGTCTAAGTGAGTTCCACCTGTGATAAGCTTGCTCGCTGGTGTCATTCAGATAAAGAAGAAGAGAAGGGGGAACCGGTGCCATATTAATGGGATTTTCCAGTTTAGTGTTCTGTTGTGGATCACCCATCAGACAAGTGAAGTTCACAGCCATATGAATATTCCTCTTCTTAGTAGCTATTAGAGGCTGCAGAAAAGAAGTCACATCTATCTCAACCCACTTGCGTTTTCTGACTTCGAGGTGCAGGCTAAAAGCTATAGAGTGCGAAACGCTGGGACACACTTGGCCAGAAGAGTCCTGTTCCTTGACAGATAAATGGCAGATGCACGTGAGGGAAGGAGAAAGGGGCACTGATGCATCAAAGGAATAGAGCAAGACAGACTTGAGTAGGTACTCTAGAGCAGTAACACGATCCAGGTTGAAGAGTAAATCCACTGAGTGAACGTCTCCTGACAAGAGAAACAAAATCTTTTAGAAAGAGTGCATCTGAGTTCCACCCAGACATGAATATTGTCACATAGTGGGTAAGCAGGAATAATTCAGCAGCACAAGAAACCAGTTCAGGTGCCCTCCCTTACTTTTATTATATGGAATTTCTACTTTGGTCAAGGATACAAGATTTAAAAGTAAAGATGACAACAAAACCAAGAACTCCCAAACCTAAGATGTATTAATTTCATTTAAAACAATACACAGGAAGAAATCAGCAGTTGTCTTTTCAGTGTTGGCACAGGGAAACAGGAACAAGACACTCCAGATTAGCTATTTAATTTTGTGGCTGGTATAAAGTTTTAAAGTGGATGTTTTCAAAGGTTCTTAGCACTACCTCTAGTTATTCTCCCTACCCTTCCCCCCCCCCGTTTAAACATCTTGAGCAGCAGCTCCAGCGAGTCTGAGCAAAGGCAAGGCAAAAAATTATTTATTAGCACTACTTAAAAAATTATTGTATTTTATGAGTGTCACTATGCTTTTCTCTTATGAAATAGAGCCAGAGCTTCCAAGTTATTCTGAATGTGCATTTCTTCTCGTTCATCCCTGCTGTAAGATTTGCCACTCATCTTTTCCCCGATGGTAAGAATTTTTCTGGCATTCTTTGATTTTTCTCCAATTTCCATCTTATTTTGAGATTGATGAACTCCTTTCCTGGCCTGTTTTCCAGATGCAGACACAGCATACGTTTAATATGTTGCTTTTTTACTACTCACTGCTATTTTTTTTCTGTAAATTAGAAATACCTTCCTTACTTAGTACTGATTGTAAAATATTTTTCTGATTCATAATAAGATGAGTCAGCCCAAAACATCAGTGTTATCTTAAAGAGATTGTAATTTCTGAGGCATTTCTGAAACCGTGGAGAAGTCTGTGTCTAATGCCACTCACCGAGAAGTAGGTTATGAAAACTCCTACAGTTTAGGAGAGCCATCGGGATTAAAATAGCAGCAGCTCTAAAGAAGTACGGTATTTTTATATTACACTGCAAGCAGAGAGCACATGGAACCCCCCTCGTTTAACCTTTGCAGCCGAGGTCCCCACACGTCACCTACCTTTCAGGAGGTCCCTGTGGCGGTGCTTGCACTCAGAGCACGGGGTGAAAAGCCGCACAGTGTTATAGAGGTGGCTTTTGGTAGCCTTTGGGATTCCCTCCTTGGTCGCAGACATCTTATACAGCCTCTTCATGTACCGAAGGGCTCTGGAGTCTGGCTGGAGCCTGGGGGCCTCGCTCTCCCAGCTCTGGGGTCCCCGCTCAGCCAGTACCTTGAGAAGGGGAGGCAGGAGGGCGTACCCGCGCCTCACACCTTTCGGCAGCCACAACAAGGGGTTCAGCTCGCTGGGGTCTTCGGGGGCCACCAGCAACCCAGAGGTCCTGTCAGAGCCCACACGGCCCCTGGAGTGGGGGGAACACTGGATGCTGGAGCAGAGCCAGTGAAGGCAGCAGTAGAAACACACACAAATTCTCCACACGCTCTCCATGCTCTTCGGGGGCTGCAGCCAAAAAAAAGTCTCCCCTAAAACACTCAAGAAAAAAAGACCCTCTGAGCCCAATCCCTTATAAACAGTGCAACTGTGAAATGGGAGGGTTCTGATTAGAAACCAGAGAGAAGGATCTGCAGCTGGCTACAGAAAACACAGCCTTGTTTCCATTTGGGCTGCAGCCTTTGCCTATTAAAGCATTTTAGAAGCCAAATCCTTATTCTCAGAGTTAACCTTTTTCAGGTGGGAAATCACCGAGTGAGCGCCAACCTCCAGAGGGAGCCGGGGAGACGGCAGTGCCGGCTGCGCGAAACCCGGGTTCATTTCCAGAAGTGGATAAAAAGCTAAATATTATTGCTTTTAGCAACAACAGGATGATTAAAAAAAAAAAAAAGAGAGCGATTAACTGGTTTTCATTTTTCTAATAAGGTATTTTTTTTACATTTCCCTTCTGTTCAGAAAGTAATACCCACTTGAGAGGTAATTGCGACTGTAAGTAGCACCAGACTGGTTTCCATCTCAGCACGGATTCACCTCCAGCCTGAGGTGAGGCTTCCAGACAGCATCAGCCAGCTGTCGAGCGCACTCCAAAAAAGGCTCTGCTTGGAGTAATATTGATTGTATCAGAAATATTCAGAAAGTCTTGTAGCTGCGCATAGCTAAAGGGGTGGGGGTTCGTTTTGTTTAATTAGAAAAATAGAGAAGGGAAATTCTCTTTTCAAGGCAGGTGTTTTTAATTAAAACTGTGCTATCAACAGTCTAGTGAAGTGTCATTCATAATCTAATTTTCACATCTCAGGGATTCCGAGGAAGGATTGCTTGTTTGGAGAACATTTAATTAACTTACAGAAATGTCAGTCTGGCATTCTTTGATTTGGTGTGGAAGGTTAATTCAGATAACAATCTACAATATGGAACAACATAACCTTTTCTGCTGGATTTCTTAAAGCTGACTTGATTGTGGTAAGAGGGGGATGCTGTCACTTCTGAGGTCAGCTGTGTTGAAACTGCTTTGGACAAAGTGTTCTGTACTTTGATTTATTTTAAAAATATACCCTTCAGTCAGGTACCAGACAAGCTCGTCTCCCTCGTGGTGAATAATTCCCACTTTACATGAGTTTCAAGCATACATAACTACAGTTTCTACTCTTCTGTGGCAATTTAAGCTGCCCTCTAACCCAACCTCCTTCCATAAACCAAATGCACATTCCTTCTCCCTCCTTTGCACTGATTTTTGCAGTTATCAGATCTTGTGGTGGGTCCAGGCAGGGAGCTGAAATGGTAGGAAAATAATCTAGCAAAAAGTGAATATTTGCTTTGGTCTATTGAAATAACTGGACAAGCTGAGAACAATTAAGCTATCTCAAATAATTCAAGGCTCAACAGGACCTGAGTGGTACTTCTGGATGCTAAAGACATAGAAAATCTTTGACTATATTCTGTATGGTGAGTGGTAACATAATCTTACGTATTTTTATATAAGCACTGCACTGAAGAGGGTATTCTTAAAGGTGCAGCTTTTGAAAATTGCTCTTAAGTAGACTGAAAAGTTCATGAAACAGGTGGATGGCCAAGGAGATTTTTAGCTGCAGGTTTGAACCTAACCCTGAGCAAAGATTTCCCATTCTTTTGCATAGTGTAGCAGCCTGATCATAAAACTCCTTCACATTTATTAGCTGTCTTGTTGAAAGTCTAAGCAGAAAAGTCAAAGTCCAAATACATCCAACTGGAACTGACACTGAGTCTCACGTTTTATACACCTTAAATATTTATTCTCTATTATTAATAATCAGATTGTTGCAGTAGAAACTGCGTTTTCCTTGTTTTCCCTGGGAAACACTTAGTGCCTAGTCTGTACAACCACAAACCACTACTAATTTTGATAGTCCTATAAAACAGAGCTGAAGAATGTGTAGCTTTGCCCCATAGCCAGATAATGACGTTTGTTTGTTCCCACAAGGGAGCAAAAGCATTAATCACCAGTATAGCTGTTATGCCCTGATAAAGTGCTTTCATTTTAGCTCACTGAGCTGATGGTGGACTTTGAAATACAAGAAGCATCAGGTGCTCTCTGCAGGGCCCATTGAAACTTTAACTGACTGCCCGTGTGGAGCAGCAGCTGAGCTTGGTGTCTGCTGCACAGACGTGAGCTGCAGCGATTTCTAACCATTCAAAAAGAAGAAATGTTTCCTGTTACATCTAAAAGCTTCTTCCTGCCATAAACCAAAAAGATAAACCACATTATTTTAAAGAAGCTGTGCACAGACATACGTGTCATCGTTTGGCAAGACAGAAACAGAGCTAAAAACTGTGTGCTGCTGATTTTATGACTGCAGGGTAAATCAGAGATCTGGTTTTATCACTGCTGAGAGCAGCCTATGCTCAATCAGCGCATTTCTATCTCCTTGACAATAACATCAGGGACCCCTTAAGCTGATGACAGACAGAAGATTGGGCTCCGTTTGCCTGTCTGTTCCTGGCTGTCTTCTTGTACCAGATCACCACAGCAGTCTCTCTCACCTCTGCAGTCAAACCTGCTGTTCAGGCTGGGTTTTGCAGACAGTGGATGAGATTTTTCCCATTCTTTATCATATTTGTAGTTTCACTGTGGGAGGCTTATTTTCCTAGCTTGAAGAGCTTGGTAAAGAACTGAAAATCCTAGACACAGACATGAGCTGTGGCACTCATGGAGAGTTTGTGGATTCCTTTTTTTTTGCAGACTACTCCTCCTACAGCCTATGCAGTTTTGCCTGTATTGTTGGGGCATTTTATGTTTTAATTTACCATCACTTTATCATCATTATTTCTAGAACCTAGACATTTTCCTAGTGGACAGTGAGCCCCTCTGCCTGTGTGCTGCACAAATAGGGACTAAACTTCCCAGAGAGTTTGTTATCTAAACATAGGACAGGAGAAAGGACTTTGTGTACAAACAGTTATTGTGTATTTGTCAGAATCGTAGGATAGTAGAGTGAGAGAGCATTGCTGCTGTTTGCATTGGGGGCAGCACGAGGATCTTGTTTGAAGACATTAACAGGTGGAAGCCCCATGAGTGGGAATCAGCAGAGTTCACGAGTATGACCCTTATCTGATAAGGATGCTCTGAGGATGACTCTATTAAACATTATGAACCCTTCAGGCATTGGGGTAATGGTAGTTTTGTAAGGACCTGAAATATACACATACAGCTGGGCACACAGCCATGATCCTGACTGCATCTCAAATACTGTTTGGTGTCTGCAGGACATTGATGCAATAAACAGGTAAGAAGCCAGCAGCAGGGATTATGAACTTCAGAGAGATGAAATGCTGTGTTTTTTCCATGGTAATCGGGTTTTAGAACCTAAAATAATGCAAAACTTACAAGTTATAATTGTCTGTTCCTTGGGCAATGGAAAAACCTGCATGAGAACCCTATGCCCAGAGGGCCTCTTTGTTTACGTGTCTGCCAAGGTCCCCAGGGCATCAGGATGAGGAGAGATCATTCCCTGGCTTTTGCTTCCAGTGAGGAAGGTGAGAGAGGAAGAAAGTGAGCTTTGTGGTGTATGTGGCAGCAAGGAACGTGAAAAATTCCCCTCCTCCAGGGGTGTCTCCCTCTTTCTCTGTGCCTGAAGACAACTGGACTCTGACCTGCACCCACGTAGTGGTGTTGGAGGCTGCAGAGGCAGTGATGGGCTGGCTCAGGGGCTGGGGCAGGGCACCTCACTCACCCCTTTGTCTTCACAATTGCCATCTGTGGTCTCTCTCTGAGTACTGGGTTCCCACTTTACAGGAATTGTGTTATACTGATGTGTAAGTTAATGTATGGCATAGAAACACTTCCCTTGTTTAAATAGGTATCCATTCTTTGTTGCTAAAAGACTTAGCTATAGATAGTCCACAATACAAGTTCTATGTAGAGTTTCTAGCTGTATGAAAATAGATTCTAGATTTATGGAAGTATAATTTCACTAAACATTTTAGTGTGTCCTGCAATGTATATTGGATTAGGCTATTCTGATCAAAAGTGTAAACTCATCTCTGCTTTATTGTACTGTTTATACATCAATAAAAATAAGTAGTGTTAGATAAGCAGTTAATATAAGTAGTCTTTCAAGTATTAGAAAATATTAGCAGGTAGATAAAAGAGTTCGGTGAGTATGGAGTCTGCTGTACAAAGCAACTGTGATAAAGATAAAGGCTTCTGAGAGGATGCAGAGGAAGGTGGTGCCAAGCTGGAATTGTGGCACATGTCAGAGCTGCTGCCGGTCCTTCGGGCATGTTGGCACTGCTGTGAACTGACCGTGAAATAGCACTGAGGAGAAGTGACCTTGGAGACACTTTGTACAACTAGAATTAATAAATGTTCCCGACAGGGTAATCAGTGAGTTGGACCATTTAGTACGTGAGTTTAGTGGCTTAATAGGCAGCAGCGTGAGAAAAGTTTTACTTCATCCCGTTGTGAAAACAAATGGTCAGCAAAGAGCGACCCGAGAGCCTCACTCAGCCGCGGAGAGCGAGCCCAGTGTTGCCTTTGGTGGCAGAGTGCTGTGGCCGTGTGGGCATTGGGGTGGTGCCCTTGTCCAAGCTCTCCCGCGGGGTTACGGGAGGGCACGTGCTCCTGAGCGCTTCCTTAGCGCTCTGCTGCGCCCAGAGTTTTGGTTACAACTCTCTCTCACATGTTGCTTGTCGTCATCCATGTGATGGGTGGGGAAGGACATGACAGTGCTGGAGCACAGCACTCACAGCTTTACCTGCTGAGCACTTAGCACGTGGAGAACTAAGAGGTTCGTCCTTGTAATCAGATATTCTTTAAAAAAATAAAGAGAGCTCATTCTCTGAAAAGAAACAAGAGCTGCAGAAAGCAGATTCTGTCAGCAGCAGAGCAAGGCTCCTGGAGGTCCCTGCAGCCTCTATTATTTCAGCCTGCAGAGCATCTGAGAGGGGCCCAGTGGGAGGGGATGAGTTGAGGTTGTGATGTGCACTGTCTGCAAGCAGTGGTCTGGGACGTTGACTTCTTTCACACAGGTGTTTGAAAACCCGTGGTAGGGAGAATTTTGTGCACACACACAAATATGACTGCCTGTATCATGAGATAGTCTTTTAGTATAGTTAAACTTTTATTGAAATAAAACTTCTGAAGTTAATGAATGAACTGTCATTTGTTTGCATGTGCTATTTCTGTTATGGGGAGGTGCATCGTAAACAGGGCTTTAAGGCAAGTGTCAGAACACATTTAATCCGGGGCTTCTGCTCTGTGAGGTAGGTGTTGCCTTTTCCTCCTCACCTTTTTGCATTTTCCCTTGTGGTGCTGGAATAGTTTTCACCTGGTCTGCAAGAAGAAAGACCCGTTCCCACCTGTGCACTCAATATAAAGTTGTGGGGCAGCCCAGCACGTGCTTTTTAGTAAGGAGGAAGACTGGAGATGATGATCTGCTGCTTTTGGGAGCGCTGTGTAGCCACCTTAATTCAGGTGCAGTCGGGTATGTTTTGGGTACTGCAGGTATCAAGACAGATCCAGTGAGAAAATGTAAAGGAGTAGGTAGAACTTAGCTGCTTTTTTTTGTTTGAGGTTTTTTTCCTTGCAGGAGTTCTCTCCCTTCCCTTTTTTTTCTTTTCAGAAGGAAGAAAGAGAATACTGGGAACAAACTGTATTAAACCTGGACAGCCAGGGTCTTATGTTGGATGTTCTTCCTCTTGCCTTAGTGTGCTGGTGAGGGAAGTTTCCTAAGTTTATTATCACTCCCAGCCTTCCTGGTGTGTTTTCCTGACTGGCAAGCTCTTGTTTACAACCTGGAGAGCAAAGAAAGCCCTGAAGAATAAAAATTGTGAGAAGTGGAGAGCCTGCAGCTGTTGCCTCCAGCGTCCCCTGAGGCAGGCAAGTTGCTGTGCACCAGATGTGCATTTGTTTTTCCTCTCAGAAATGTTTTTATTGCTTCCAAATAAAATAACGGAATTGTTTGGTTGGAAAAGACCTTTGAGATCATCAAGTCTAATCATACCTGTCCACTACTGCTCCAGCCCTCGGATGATCTCTGTGGCCTCCTCTGGACCTGTTCCAATATTTCCATATCCTTATGTTGGGGACTCTAGAACTGGACACAGGACTTCAGGTAGGGTCTCATGAGAGTGGAGCAGAGGGGCAGAACCCCCTCCCTCGCAGTGCTGGCTGCTCTGCTTTGGATGCAGCCCAGGATGTGGTTGCTTTTCTGGGCTGCGAGTGCACCTTGGCGGCTCATGTGGAGCTTTTGGAGCACCTCTGCTATGAGGACAGGCTGAGAGAGTTGGGGTTGTTCAGCCTGGAGAAGAGAAGGCTCCGGGGAGCCCTTAAGAGCAGCCTCCCAGGACTGAAAGGGACTTCAGGAAAGCTGAGGAGGGGCTCTTGATCAGGGAGTGCAGGGATAGGATGAGGGGTAATGGTTTTGAGCTGAAAGAGGGGAGACTGAGATGAGATCTGAGGGAGAAATGTTTTGTCGTGAGGGTGGGGAGGCCCTGGCCCAGGTTGCCCAGAGAAGCTGTGGCTGCTCCATCCCTGGAGGTGCTCAAGGCCAGGTTGGATGGGGCTTGGAGCGCCCTGATCCAGTGGGAGGTGTCCCTGCCCACGGCAGGGGGTGGGACTGGATGGGGTGTGAGGTCTCTGCCCACCCCAACCATTCCACGATTCCCCCCAGCGCTGCTTTGCAGCCCCAGCCCAGCCCGGACCCGCGGTCGCGGTGGCTCCGGGCAGCGCTGCCCCCCCCGCCAGGTTTGGGGCTCGTTTCCCGGGTCCCACCCCGGTGCCCGCCCCCGGCACAGCCCTCCCCATCACCGGGAGGGCAGAATGCGCTGCCGTGGCTCCGAGCGTCCCGCCGGGAGTGGCGAGAGGTAACATCGGGGCGAGGGGACTGGGGAGGCGGCGGGTATCCGCATCCCGGGGGGAATGGGGGTGCAGGGGAGGCGGCAAGTGACCCCGTCCCGGGGAAAAGGGAGGGGATGGGGCAGGTAACCCGGTCCCGGGGGGCACAAGGGGTGCGGGGCGGGGGCCGCCGTGTGTGATTCCCTTTGACCGGTTCTGATGTGACCGCGTGCGCCCGTCTGGGAACGGCTTGGGGGGGTGGGTGGCGGGGGATTGGGAATGTTGGGAGGAGGAGGAGTGAACGAGCAGTGAAGCCTGTGGAGCTCCGTGAACAGGGGGATGTGCGGACACCGGGTCTCGACCCCGTCGTGTGTGAGTGACTCGGGGGGGGCTGTGCTGAGGCATCCCTACTCCTGGTAATACTGGCACAGGGAAACGAGGAGTGGGGGGCGCGGATGTGGTTCTGTGACCCCCGAGATAGGGGTTGGAACTGGGCGATCTTTAAGGTCCCTTCCAGCCGCAAACACTGTACGATTCCATGAGGGTTGGGAGACGGCTGTGGCTCCGTGAGCCCCGGGATGTGGGTACACAGGGCAGGGGTTCTGGTGACTTTGGGGGGGCTGGGGGAGCTGCAGCGGGACATCCCTGCTCCCGGAGATAAAGGGGGGAGGGGTGTGCTGCTGCGGCTCCGTGAGCCCCGGGATGTGGGAACACGGGGCAGAGCGGCGGGTCCTGTATCCCCTCATGTGTGGGTGACCCTCGGGAGGCTGCGCATCCCTGCTCCCGGTGACACTGGCACAGGGAAAGGGGCGGGGAGGCTGTGGCTCTGTGAGCCCCCTGATCAGGCGGTGGGTCCTGTATTTCCCCGTGTGTGAGGGGCTCGGGGTGCGCTGCACTGGGGCATCCCTGCTCCCAGTGACACGGGATGGGGGTGGTGGTACAGCTGTGGCTCCATGAACCCAGAGCCATGGGGACACCGGACCCTGCAGTGGGTCTTGTCACCCACCATGTGTGTGGGTGACCCCCAGAGTCTGTGCATCCCTGCTCCCAGTGACATGGGCACAGGGAAAGGGGGGCTGGCTGTGTTCCCCACTGTGTCACCTCGTCCCGTGTGCAGGGTTCGAGGCGCTGCCAGGGAACACGCTGGTACCCGCTAAGAACAGAGGAGTTGTTAAAATGGATTTATCTAGCCTGATCTTATTTCAGTGGAAAGGCATTCTCCCATGGCTTAGAATGTGTGGAACTGGGGTACCAAGGCAGTTTTGATGTATAACAATGTGGCGTATTTATGCTGTCTTCAGCAGGAGGGTTTTTAATCTTTCTGTTAAGGACCTAAGCTACATAATTATTTCCTGCAAGAATCGCAGGGTCAGTAATTGCCAGACCCCTCTGTTCCTGTTGTGCAGAGACCTGTTAATAGGATTCTTCGCTGGGAAAGAAACGTCTCCTTAGCAGCATTTAATGTCAAGAATGAAGCTGTGTTGGGTAGAAAGTGAATGTATTGTGATGCAGTAGCATATCCTAAAGAATTCCAAACTTAACTCTGGAGAGTTCAGTGTTTTGCAAAATGCTCTGGTGTGTTTTATTAGTAGAAACATCTCCAAATGGTATGCGCTTGAGTGTGAAAATTAATGAGAAGATGTTAAAGTTAAAACTTGAAAAACAAATTCTGTGTGCGTTTAGAAAACAGAAATCCAGGTGGAATAAGTAGGGGAGGTGACAGGAAGAAAAGATGTGGAGGAGGGAATCACATAAGATTTTTCAGCCGTTTACGAAGGGTGAGTGAATACGCAAATGTATGTATTTATGAATTTGCCCCAGAGGGTTTTTTGTGTTCGCCGATGCTGCCTCTTGTTTGGCTTTATTTAGCGCTGAAGTGCAAGTCCCAGCATGCAGAGGGCCAGGTTCACACTGACAGGGCCACTCGGGGCTGCTGCTGGGGCAGAGATGGAAGCTCAGCACTGCATCCAGGCATCACTGATTGGAGAAGGGCTGGGCAGGGGCTGCTGAGCTCCCCTGCCCAGACACCCCCAGCCATGGAGGTGGACCTCAGCCCCAATGCAGCCCCCAGGCCTGGCTCAGAGCTGAGGGATGAGTGACCACAGCTGTTCGTGCTACCAGGTGTTTGGTGCTTTCAGGTGTAATGTGCTCATCTCCTCTTCCTGGCTTTGCTGGAGGCTTTCATCTGAAGACTGGCATTCTGGTTGTTTGCTTTGTCCAGATTTATTAGGAAAATGTGGGCAAAATGAATCCGGTATTTCTAAGAAGCAGCTTAGGGAAAAAATGGTGTCTTGCCTGTTTTCAGTGCTTCTGACCTGTCACTGTTTCCCATGCTTGGGAGAAGGGAACCAGATTTTGGTTTGCATGAATTTGCATTAGGGATGTGTTTTTTGTTGTTCCCTCTAATACCTTCCCAAGTCTGGCCAATTAATAAGTCTTTGAAAAATGCTCATGCTTTGATTTTAGGGGCTTTTAAGTAGCTGAAATGTCTGAAGATTCTGTCCTCAGCATACTGGAGTCTCCCGGAGCTTCCAGTTGTGGCTGGGCTCCCTGAGCTGGTCCCAAAGCATGAATGAGCGTGCTGCCTTTGACCTCTGCCTGGGGTGATAAACCAGGTTGTCCCCATTGTGTCTGGCTCCACTTGGCCACAGCCAGTTTGGAGCTGAGCGCTGGTGCTGGCTGAGCCGCTGTGGGGACTTGGCAGGAGATTTGCTTTATTAGAACTGGGCAATTTGTGAAATAATGCAGGGGTGGGGTAGACACAGAAGTGGGACAGGAGTTCTGTCAGTGTTGTTTGAACATAGCCTTATATGGATGGGATTTAATTCGGAGTGAACAAAATGCAAAGGGGAGAGGGGAAAAAGAACTAATTGTGGTTTATTCCTCTTTGTTTTTAATGTTTTCCTTATAATATATGTTTATAATGCTTTAGTTATTAAGATGAAGTTTTAATTTATTTGCAAAGGAAAAACTGTATTAGAAATACCATTGATGTTGAATTTGAATGTAACTCGTAGACTTTATTCTTTGAAAAAATTCCCTATAATTTCAGGTACCTGGACTTTCATCTTTTTGGTTCTGACATCAGCTCACTGTTTCTGCAAGTATCTTGCAGACCATCCTGAAGAGCCAGATTTCCACAGCTTGTGCTGGAAGTGCTGGCCAAGGGCAAGGCAGTGCAGGGCTCAGTGCCTGGAGCAGGTTCAGTCGCAGTGCCTCCCCAGCTCCAGGGCTGTCTGCCCGGGTACCAGCTTTGCACACTCAGACAAGAGAGGGCAAGCATAGGCTTTCTTTAAACAAGGGATGAATTTATCTCAAGTGTATGGAAAAAGCTAATTGCTTTGTGTATTTCCTGCCTGTTTTTTGGGGTCTGATTCAGGTCTGATTTTATGGCTCAGTGTTTTTAGTTTTTTGGATGAAATAATGCTGGGGTGCGAGACACAACATCCTACAGTATGACCTGGAAATGAAATAAGTCGTACCAGTGCTGAGGGTGATGGTTGTACAAGGCACATCAAGTCTGAATGGGAACCGGACACTTGGAAGTTGTGCCTGAATACAGTCCTGTGCATCCTCACGGTGACACAGAATTTACATTTCATGTGCATGTGTGCACTCTGTGTCTCAGTGAGGTTTATAATTGTTTCGTATGCAGATTAACAGGGTGCCTGTACTTGCTGTCATAGCTATGCATCATTCCATGGCTCCAAGCATGGCCTGCCTTGCTGTCAGAAGAGGGGGCAGTTCAGGGAGGTGCTGGGTATGGGGTGAAACACACACTGCTCCTGCCTTGTGCCTGTGTGCTGGCTGAGTTAGCTTGGGCATCTGCCACCAGCCTGCTGCTGTCCCCACGGGCTTCCCTCATCCAACACCAAAAGCACTCACAGAGTAATGAGGAATGATAGAAGGTGGTCCAAGAGTGAATTCCTTCAAACTACTGTGTAGGAATCTGTAGAGTGTTTGAGCTGGGAAAGACTCTGTACAGTGAATGAAACACAGAAAATGTGCAAAGGGAGTGAATGTAAATAATGAAAGGAACTGATCACAAGTGACTCAGTTAACAGGCTCCTTCGAAGCATGGACTTGTTAACAATAGGCAAGGTTAAATCAATGTTAAGCTGACCAGATGCTTTCTCTCCCCTTCCCCTCTATCCTTTCCAGCTCACCCTCTTTTGACAGGCATTTCATTTGCCTTTTTCTTGTCTTGTGTGATGTGACCAGATTCCATCAGCCCTCGGAGATAAACAGAAACATTCCCAGGGCTGCTTTAACCAGGCTGTTAAGCATCCTGGAGTGAAGTCTGTCAGATTCGGACAATCTGAGGAGCTGAAATTTGTCCAGCTTTCTGAGCTGTGCTTACCCTGTTCTGGGGTGAGATCCTGGGGTGGTCATTTTTACAGTATCACAGTATCACAAGGTTGGAAAGGACCTGTGAGATCATCAAGTCCAACTCCAGCCTACTTGGGAAGATGCTCTTTCTCCTCCCTAAGTCAGGAATACTTAATATTCCCCTTCTTTTTATTAGTTTAATTTTATTATCCGTCTTGGCCTTTCCAATTCTGCCCCTTTCTCTCTGTGCCTCAGCAGCCCCTGCTCTCCTGCCAGCTCTTGCTGTCTCTGCCTGCCTGGGCTGCAGCTCTTCCTTGGCACTCTCTTGCTTCCAAGCTCCAATCTCTTTGTAAAAACAAGTCCTAGTTTCCCATCTGATCTTTCTCATTTTTATCCTCCTCCAAATCAGCATTTCTGGATTTTTTTGGTGTCTCCCAATTCATTTCCTATTTCAAGCCTCCTTGCTAGGACAGCCCTACCCATCGTTTTCCCTCTGCATCCCAGTGCAGCATAAACACACTTTTACTCTACTGTATTCCCCCAATTCTGACTCTTCTCTGCATTTGGCCATTCCTTTGCTCCGCTGGCTTGTGATCCAAGCTGCACAGATATGAGAGCACAGCTGAGAGGGGCTTTGGTTTCCCTGGCTGTGGGGGATGCTGCGCTTCCAAAAGGAATTTCAGGAATAGCCTTTTAAGCTGTGGATTGACTGCATGGGAACTTTAATACGTAAAGTCTCTACTGAATTGATGCAAAGTGATTGCTCAGGGATTTAAATTCAGTCCCAAATTCAGATTGCTTAGGTTTCACAGATAAATCCCACCCAAGTACTTGGTGCAATAGCTGTCCCTTCCCAGATTTTCAGACTGAACTCTAAGGGACACGAGTTACTGCTTCCTAAAGGGCTGTCAGGATCTTTTTTAACCTTGAGAAGAGAGTGTGTTATCCTCAGTCTTGTTCTTAAACAGCTGGAACGCTTTGTCTGGCAGTTTAAAAGAAGAACACCCTGACCCCACAATCGTATCTCCAGCTGGAATATTCCGGTCAAATGGATAAACACTTGTCATAAGAAGAACCCATAGCAGGGAACGTGAGCAGTGCTGATATGCACAGGAACTTTCTAGAATACACAAACCTGTCTATATTCATCCTGAGTATGAAATGACGTCTCTTCTCTTCGAGAGGTTATTCTTGGTGCAGCATTCCATGCATGGAGCTATACAAGATTATTTCTTGGATCACAGACTTTTCTGCACCTGTCCCTGTTACTGTAAAGGCTTCTGGTTTCAAGAATTGGGAGAGAGGATCAGAACTTGAAAAGAATATCTTTTTACTATTCAGCTGTCCAGGAGTAATTATGCACTGAGCCTGTAAATAACATTTCAGTCCTGGTTTGAAGCAAAAAGTCATTGTTGATTATTATTTTTTTTGTGATCATAAATACAAATCAGTGAAGCTGATGAGGGTTTTTTGTTTTTCTGAAAAAAGTAATATAAAATTACAAATAATTATTTTTTTTAAGACGTCAACAGATTTTCCATGAGATGTGAAATAGATGGGTTAGATTGTAAACCTACTTCTTGAGCTAAGTTTTGTGATAATCTTGGAGCTTGTGAAATCTAAAGGTTTGACCCAAGGGTTTGTTGTACTTCCATGACTGTAAAGCTCATCTCTGAGTACTTAATGTTCTGTCTTTGAAACGGTCACATTGTGTTGCATGTGTATTGCTAAAATTGAATTTTGTGGTATCTAAAGTATCACAAGCCATTTCTACAGGTCTGTTTGTAGAAGATTCAAACGTGACTTGAGGTCTTATCCAAGGCAGAAATCCTGAGGTAGCACTGCTTGTGTGTTATTGACTCTGAACTGCCCGGAGAATGTCCCACTTCTCCACTTTGTCCCATTGACCAGTCAGACCATTTAAGGCAACAATATTCCCATACCATGAGGTCTCATTTAGGAAATCTATGTAAGTCCTAATTATAATATATATAAAAAAATTACCTATAATAATACAATATATAGTAATAATATTAATAAAATATATAATATTAATATCTGTTATATGTAATCTGTATGTCCTATAATGCAGCGTCCATTCTGCTTCAGTGCACTGAAAACAGCAGGGATGTGACACCCTGGGGTCTCAGAGAGCTGGAATTCCCTGAATACTGGCTGCAAATCTCGGGCAGTAACAGCTTGGCTTGTGTCAGGAATGTTTGTTCCATGGAAGCTGAAGGGAGGTCATCCGTGCCCATTCCCCACGGTGGCCGTACACACATATTCCACATTGCAGAGGGATTTATACATCGAGGGGTCCTTCCAGCTTCAGATTGGCTGAGCTCATACAATTTATGGTTTTCTCTAGTAGTGTTTTCCTGGCAAGGGCTGCAAAATGCACCGAAAAGCTTTCAGGTGCATTTTGCAGCCCTTGCCAGGTTCTGTGCTGTTCAGTATCTGCAGTTTGGTGTTCTTTGGTGGCTTTGCGTGTCCTGAATACCTTGAAATGTTTCATTTGGGGTGGGATTGGAACATTTTATTGGGCACAAAACAGCGCCTCGTACTTTTAAGCTAAAAAAAATGATTTTGATATGAGCTGAAGCAATTCTTACTTAACCAATTCAGCTGTCAAACTGAAAATATCTATGAAGGGATGATGGCAGAAAGCTGCTCCTGGCAGCTCTCTCTGGCAGGTTCGTGTCTCTGATGCTTTTACCAGCATGAAATGTTGAGTTTCTAGTCTTCTGAGAATTCCCTGCAAACCTTTGACTGAAATAAGTTGTTTAAGTGGAGAATATGGCTTTCTCTGCAAGCAGCATCTGTTCCTCAGGAAGCTCAGCTGTTTTTACCATGTGGCATTTTCCAGTGAGGGCAGAGGAGCCCCACGAATCAGACGGATGCAGAGCCATGACCGAGCCTACGATGACACGGGGACGTGTCGGTCCCTCTCTGCCCTTCCTTACACACCAGCTGCTCTCCTTTTCCCCGTGGCAGATCTCGTGGGCTGATGTAGAGGAGACACTGAAACCTGCATTATGGCCCACGGTAAGTGGTGTGGTTTTTGGAATTGCTCCTGTGGTGTTTCAGAGGTGCCCTGGGAGGTGTTTTGGAGGGATCTGTAGATCCTCTGCTCATGTACTAATGGAATGTGAGCGTGCACGTGTGCTCTCGGGCTTAAGGGTCAGAGACCAGGACCTGAGCTGACCTCTGCAAATGCACCCACAGAGCTGGGCTGTTGCGTGATTATCTAACCCAGGAGAGCTGATCCAGCCCGTAGAGCAGGGAATGGGACTGTAGGAGACTCATTCTTTTTCCACTTTTGCCATTAACTTACTGCATGGATGTGGCTGAATCGCTGTGTAGCCCCAACCCTGTCTGTAGAATTGCTTCTGTCAGCCCCACATCTGAGAAGTGTTGAGTTCAAAGCACCTTTATGTATACTTATATATGTATTTTAAATAATTTTGCCTAAATTATATAAAACAGACTGGTAAAACAAGAAGGATTTGCTGGTAAAGAAACCTTTTCCAGGTTTGTGGGGTTTGTTAGTGAATTGTAAGTCATTAGGTGAGACTAATAGAGTTTCACACTATGTAAAGAGGAAAATTGCTGCTGTTGATACATAAAATCAGGTTTAAAAAGCAGACATCAATTGGAACATCTTGTGTATCCACTTCTAGGAATTTCTAGAATAGACACCTTCTGTGCTTCCTATTTTCTGTTAATAACTTGTCACAACTTCACCACATGAAAAATATCTTGAAACTTGTTCCTGAGTTTTTTCCATAGTGAAAACTCTCTCAAAAGCTGTTGGGAAATTTCCATTGCGCATAACTTGCAGAATAAGGTCCTTGTTAGCAGAAGAGACTCATAGAAAAGAAAATGTGTGGTTCCTAAAATATTAGTCTTAAGTGTAAAATGGCTTTTTATGTTATTCTGTTGTTCCAATGCCTTCTGAAGTTCAGGGAGACTCCAGAATTTAAATGATTAACTGGCATTTCCAGCCTGCCAGCCAAATGCTTGCTTACCAAATGTGTGGTTGTGTGATTAATGAGCCAGGTTTGCCTGGAGACCTCTGAGACTCTTTTTAGTGTTTGATTATTAGAATAATATTGCTTTTACTTGTGAAAATACATGTGTTCAAATTGCGTGCTGAGACAGGCTGATTTTTTTAAAGTTACATTCAAGAGACACGAGTTCGGATCCTACTGGGTTTATACATTACTTGGCTTGGCTGCAGGGGAAAAAAGCAGATGAGAAAAAAATACCTGTTATCAGTCGTTATTCTGAACAGAGCTGTACTTCATGCCCAGACCTGGCTGTTCTGTATCCCTGACCTGTGAGTTTCTGCCTGTTAAGAACACACAGTGCTGGCAGAGCCTGTGCCTTCCCTTGCCATGCCTTGGTTATCTGGGGGCACGGCAGAGCTGCCCCGCTCTGTATCTGGAACTGGATCGTGTAAAGCTCCTGTTCTTGATGACATCTGATGGTCACCTTATTTATTCAGCCTCCTGGTAACAAAGCCACCGTTGTACTCAAGCGTGGTGAGGGAACGCAGCGCGCCTGGCCCTGCCGTGTAACTGGATCGAGGTGCCACCAGAGCCCTCCTTATTTATTTATTTTCTGGAGCACACACCTGATGAGAAAAGCAGGCAGCAGCTGGCAGTTCTGCTCTTCAGCCAGACCCTTGTCCCAGGGGAACCATCAGATCCCTTTCTCCTCCTTACTGCTCTCACATTTTACAACACTTTAAAAGCTAAACAAATAGATCACCATTTCTTTGGGAGTTGTTTATTAGCATCCTACAGGCTCTTTAATGCTTGACTTCCTGAGCAAATCTTTTAAATGTAGTGACAAGCCTCATTTAAGTTCTAGTTTTGTAATTATCTGTGACAAAAGAAAGCATTCGACTTTGGATAAGGACACATCCCTGAAATGAAATGCGCTGCTATTTCTTTGAATGTCCTTTCATTTAGCAAATATAAAGGAAGAGTTTTGCCATAGATGTGAGTGGAATCGGTGTCAGACTCAAGCAGGTTTCTGGTGGGGCTCTGTTTGCTGGCCCAGTGCTGGGCACACATCTCGGGTACCGCAGCGCCCAGGGCGCAGCCTCTGCTGTCAGCTTGGAGGGAGAAGCCCAGATGCTGTCTCCTTTTCACACCCAGATTTCTTTTTGTATTCAGTGAAGTTCAGCACAGCACCAACACTGGGAGGGTGGGAGATGGCTTGGGATGAGTTTCTGTGCTGCTGGGATGGCTCAGTGCTGTTGAACAGCTGTCCCACTCCACAGCTCTGCTCTTCCTCCCATTGCCTCAGTGCTCACCCAGTTCCTCTGTGAACTCTTTCAGCTCAATAAACCAGCAGGAAACTAAAAACTCCAGACAGCTTCTGCCAGTTTAGCAAAGTGAATCAACTCAGCAGAGCCCGACAAGTGCTGGAGCTGCAGCAGGGCCAGTGTTGGGGACAGGACAGAAAGGAATGAGGAAAGCTGAAGGCAGCCTCCCCCCTTTCGGCAGCATCAACCCAGCTGCATTTCCATTTAAATGCTTTGAGCAGATTCCTCTTGGAGGCCCAGGGATCACTGGTGAGCTGTGAGCCATACAGAATGGAGTTCAGCTGGTTTGAGAAACAATACTTAAGGGTCAAATTCAAACCACTTCTCCGGGCTGGTGCAGCCCGTTGGTTCTGAAATGGAGAAGTCCTGGTGTTCCCTGATGACTTTTCTCTGGATTCAAAGCACTCAGACACTGGTGATGCAGCGTTACGTGTGCTGACAACATGGTTTCAGCTGGAAACATTGTTTGGCTAAATATTGTTTTACTTTTCTAATGAGGCTTTCAAACATGATTTGATTGTTCTCACCTAACGATCTACCATTGTATAGTTTACCAGGAACAAATCCTGTAACCTGTAACTCAGTCAAAACTCCCAGTGAAGATTTAGGTGGCTGAAAGTGGGGCTGTGCTGTTTGGCAGCTATACCAGTCCAAGGTAAATCTTGGCAGCTGTGCTTTCCCCTGCACACAGCTCCTCAGTTCTGCTCCAGGCTGCAACAGGAGCCCTGCTCCTCCCAACTGTGAATTGGGAAACCAGACTTAAAAGGAGTGTGAGCAAAGGACACTGCTGTAAATGGCTGCAGAACATTTTGTATCAGATCAGGGACTTAAGTAACACAGGGACCTGTCTTTGATCCATGGTACATCAGTATGACTTAGAAAAATAGGAGTGGCTTTGTGCTACCTTTCTTCTATAAACTATGACCAAACAGTTAAATAAATAATAGGAGTTGCTAAAAAATATGGATTATGTTTGCTGTAATGCAATTCACTTCTGTAGGAATTGATGGATTTTAGTGAAAAAGAATGAGTATGTGTCTAAAATATCCCTGTGTCCTATGCTGTGCTAGCTGGTTCAGTTACTAGGTAGGGCAGCCACATCTGTGAAGCCTGGGATTGATGAGATCTCAGGGATATTATTTGGTCTGTTAGGCTGCTGTTACTTGCTTGGTCGTGGTGGGTAAACCCCAGGATTTTTATCTTTACTTTATATCTGTGCCACCAGTGACCTAGTTTTTGAAGCCAATAACGCGGAGCAGCCATCTGTATCCCAGCTGATGCCACGTAATGAAAATAGCATAGAAAGGTAACAGTCCCCAGGCAGCTGGAGGTTTTTATGGGTAGCACTTGCTGTTTGTGTCCCCCTTTGGATTTCACTAACACCTGGTACAAAAGGCTGGCAAGGCAGCAATGTTTACATGTGAGAGACAGCCAAGACAGCACCAAGCAGCTGTAATTTGTTCTTTGTCTTCCTGCCTCAAGAACCCAGCTTAGCAACCAGTGACCAATGTGGTGTCTTTGGGGCTGTTTGAAAGACAACTGTCACAGCCATGAGAAATTATTTCCATGTTAGGTTTGTCTGATATCCCTGCACTCTATGAATGTTTCTGTGATGTCGGTGCTGTACAGGTGGTACTGAAAGGGCAGTGGCAGAACATCAGATGCCAGTGAGCAGCAAGCTGACATCTCCTTGGTTGTTATTGGTCGCTGGTGTCTTCTCTGTTTTATGCAGAGTGGCAGTTTCTTGCCTTCAGGAGCTGTGCACAAGAGCAGAACTCATCCTAGCGATGTGCAGATTAAGCAGAAGATTTGTTAAGTAGCATTAGGAGGCAAAGTTTGGCCTGTGATCCTGGTTATTGCTTCTCTGCTTCCAAGGGATTTGGTGCAGTGACTCTGGCAGTGGTCAGAAATGAAAGGCATGCTGATGGCAACCAGTGACATCTCTATCGTGGATATAATGAGATTTTATGCATCTCTGGAAGCACTCACTGTAAAAATGCAAGGATTCCCTGAAAGTCTTAGCTCTCAGTTAGGAAATCCTCTGTCCATATCAATATTTCTCGTTGTGTGTAAGAGTGTGAAAACAAAATGTAAACGCGATCTAAACATTTAGGTACCCAAGAACAGGTAAATTAACAACAGCTGTGTTGTTTTTACAGAATCCTGTGACTGTTTTACTCTTGGTCCTCTTTATTATTGTTACTGTGTAGGTCAATAAATAGCAAAGCTAAGTGTGCTTTTTGCATGACTTGTAGATCTCTGGAGGATACCTTAGTTGCTCCCTAGTGATGATGAGTGGGTGGCTGATGTGCTTGTGCCTGACATGAGAGTGAGTTTTCTGCCTTGTTTCTATCGTATTCTCCTATTCTAATACATTGTAGTATATTTAATTGCCAAGAGCAGATGTAAACTCTTTGTTCTGGGGTCTCTCCATCACATCTCATTCAATAGTTATTAGTCATTAAGGATATTATTGCATCGGGGTTGGAGCAGGGCTGTGGTTGACCCCCATCTCTCAGGGGTGCGTTCTTCGTGCTGGGCTGTGGTTGAACCTGAGGACAGAGCAAAGGGCCAATACCCAGCCCAAATGTACAGCGCTTCGTGCAAAGGCAGTGGGAAGATTTAATTGTTAATACTTGTGAAACAGGAGTTTCTGTGGCAGTTGGAGCTCCAGCCCTGCTCCCTGGGAGCTCTGCCCACTATTTCACGTGCTCGTGGTTTCAGCAGGCACGTGGGGCTGCACGGTCCTCCCCAAGCATAGCACAGCTGGATCCAGCCTGGGCACAATTTGCTATTGAGATGCAGATGATTAGAGCTGCAGACCATGCAGAATATTTAATAACTTTTTTGCAAGGCAATTAGTTTATAGTTTAGGAGGAACGTTTGGAGACATGTGATTTATATTTTGAAATAGTTCTATAATTAGTGAATGCCATTTAATTATCCATAATACTGTGTATTAGTGTAAGTTACTACCGCGACTACAGTGGGTTTCGGGTGCTGGTGGCATGGTGCTGTGCTGGCACAGCCTCTTCCTGCAGCTTCACACCCTTCTGCAAAGTTTGAAGTGATTTGCTCTGAGCTGTTACTGCCCCTCTCCACTCACAGAGGCTCTCAGCACCCTCGGGTTAAGAGGGAAGTTGTGTTATTTCTAAATCTCACAGTTTTTAATGGCTTTATTCTCACAGCAGTGTGGCAGGAAGAGTGTTTTTATCGCCCATTCACGTACAAAAGACCCTTCATTTTAATGACTCTTGAACTTTGATGTCTGGTCAGTTCTTGTCCGGAGACCGAAGCTCCGTGTTGTGCTGTGTCTGGAAAAGACTGGACGCTCTTTTAATTTTGATACCTTCAGGTGTCTTAAAACCCTCATTCTGATACAAGGAGCAAAGATCCATGGCAAATCCTGGAGCTAAATCAAGGTCTCCAAGGTTACTAGCCCTGCTGTGGAGCCTGGCTGTCCCTGCTGTGCCCAGGAGAGACAGGAGCCAGAGCATTGACCTTTCAAGATGTAGGGGGGAAAAGTTTCAACTTTTGTTTTCTGTAGGTTTTTCTTTTCACTGTGGTATGTCTGAATTTTTATTATTCCTCTGGGACTCAGGTCAGATTTCTGCCTGCAGTCCTTCAGCAGATCAGCCATCTCGGCAGACCCTGCACTGATACAAAAGAAATGCCCAACACCTCCTGTGTAGAGAAGGCACGGCCAGCGTCGCCAGCTCTGTCCCCAGATGAGAGCTTTGCTCTGACCCTGGCAGGAGGAGTTGCTCAGGTTTGTCTTTTTCCTTCCACGCTGGCATCATGCAGGGCAAGATTTTTTTCCTTCTCATTTCTCGGACCATTTGAAGTGGTCTCCTCGCCTCCTGTCACAGAACACTTGGCTCAATCAGATACCCAGGCACTGAAAACAGCTTTAAATGCAATGACTAAACACTGAGTTAGTTACTGAGTAACTTCCCAGGAGCCTTTCTCTGTGCTCAGGGATTTACTGATCACATCGTGTGCTGGTGGAAAAAAAAATGAGGCTTAGGATTGATCTATTTGTACAGGATTTTGAAGAGGAGCCTAAAGGTTGCTCTTAGGAAAACCTCAGACATGGGTTAAATGCATCATCAGTGAAGTGTATTCCAGAGGCTCCTGTGTTCTTGTGCACAGGAGATGTGGAGTTGGGATTTTCCCAACAAAGTGATCCCTGTCCTCTCCAGCTTCTACTGTGCAGTAAACCAGGGGTGGATTCTGAACTCTCTGTGGTGGCTTCAGCATCACCTGGCTGGAGAGTGTGGTGAAGCCAGGCAGAATCCAAAGGCTGGGTCTGTGTCCCACTGGGGAGGAGTTTGTTCCTTGCCACCACGTGAAAACTGAAATAGCCACAAGCAAGCAGCTTATTTCTGTAAGAAACATGGAAAGTATCCCCAGTTTTCCCTTAAGAGACCATACATAAGAACCAGTCGGAGAGCTGTTGCCTGCACGGGTGTTATCCAGTTGGCAGCTTAGTTGGAGGAAAAAAAATAGTGGCATAAAATCGGCTTATTTTTTAAGCCCAGCTGGAAACCAGGAGGAATTCATCTCACTGGGTAAGGACGTTATAAAATGCAGTATCAGACTCCATTGCATATATTTGGAGGTAGGAAAGAATTTATTGCAGAGGCTTGAGTTGATTCAAACTCATGCAAAACAGACAAAAGCCTCAATCTGTGTGCCTTCTGTGCTGTTTTGTGAACAAAACACTTCAAGAAATCCAACAGAAAAACAGTAAAAAATCTCACCAAAACACCTGCAGCACATAAAACATAGCTTTAGTGTTTCCTTGAAATGTATTAGTTTTGTCGTGTAACCTTTTTTCTCTCCCCCTCTGAAAGTAGTACATAATATTTTAAGAAATCTAACTATGTTGTTGGGTTAAATCTAGCTTTTTCCAGTTGTATTTAATTACATCTCGGCTGCTCTTGACCAGTGCAATGTAACCCCAGGCTGGGGACAGCAAAGGACAAGGTGTGGCAGAGTGAAGGATGCTCTTCTGGTGATGCCATCCTGGTGGGGTGCACGGGAGAGGAATGTATTGGGTCCTGAGGAATCCAGGACCTCGTTGGCTCAATCTGCTGTGGCCTTGGCAACATCTTTGTGGAATTTTTCAGTTGTGCCCACGCGGGAGTCGAAGCTGCTGCCCAACGGCTGGGCAGAACCAGCACCATTGTTAATAATTGACCGATGAGATAATGAAATAGCTGAGCCCGCTGTTTGCCTTTCTTCCTTTTCCACTGCCACTGTAACGCTGTGCACGGTGGGATGCAACAAACCAAAGGGCAGTTTCCACCAGCGAGGCAGGGTTTGTTTGTGGAAGTCACTTGTGCAGCACTGCTCGTGCTGCCCGTGGAGCCGCCGCTGCCTCGGAGCTGTCCTGGCTGCGTGGTGGGGCCAGGTGAGACTGGGAAATTGCCTCCGACGTGGGACAAATCGCATTGGAAACACTTCAGATTCTGCTGGTTGCAATTTCTTTTACACTCTCTTTTAGCTCTTTTCTGTGGGAGTAGCTGGAATGTGGACCCAAAGCATTAGCTTTTGTTTTTTAAGGAGAAAACCGGAGGGAGAAAATGCAAGCTGGCTATACTTGCTGTGAATGTACATTCAGCTCTCGAGGTAACTGAGCCAAACATCACTTTGGGGGGGCTGTATGCGTTTTACATGGCTGTATCTGGTGTATGTTGTCTCTGTTATTCAGCAGTTGCTGGGATGTTGCCCATCTGTATATTTGCTTTATGCAAACAAAGAAGGGAAATAATGTTCTGGTTACCCTGTGTTGCTCATACCTTGTTTGCCATAAATCCAGTAGGAACAGACCCAGGCACGAGCGAGTGGAGGTGCCAGGAGAAGAAAGAGTAATGTTGGAAAACCAAGGGTTGTGTTTTCTGTGGATCCTTTCTCCCTATCAAGGACTGACTTGGCTCTTGGGTTTCTTGCAGAGCATCTGCTGGCAAAGTCCATCTGCTCCCATCCAGAGGCACCCTTCTGTAACAGCAGGAAAACAGATGAAGGAGCAGGATATATCTTGGAAAATATTAAAACCACATTTTGAAATGTTTAACCAAGGGTTGCAAACAGTTTAGGCACATGGGGTTACACAAGACAGCCTGAACTTCAGGGCTTATCTCTGCGTGTGCAAAGTGATATTTTTCATAGGGAAATGCATGAATATAACCAAATAAGTGAATGAGGGCAGGACTTAGCATTTTAAAGATACATTTTCTGGCATAAGCTATAATAATTGGTGTGTTACAGTGCATAAGGGACCACTCTTCCACTAGTTGGGGACATGGACAGTCAGATGTGTCACTGCTGGTGTGACCGTTGGTCTAATACAAGCACAGGAGCTCTGCTCTACCCCTGGGTGCACAGATTATTTGATTTTTTTTTTTGGCAGAAAAGATAAAATCTAGGTCTGTGTTAACTAGAGGAGGAAGGAGATGTGGCAGTGAGATGTTTTTACACAGGAAACAGTTACCTTGGTACAAAGGCAGGTAATGGTCCTCCTGCACAGGCAGTGCTGAAGTGGTGAGGCTGATGATGAAATGCAGGTTATGGATGAGCGGTTTGGGAACTTGGAGTTTCCATAGAATGAATTGAATGTGGAAAGCCATATCTGAAAAAATTCACACCTTTGTGTTTGCACAGGGACTGATGGGCATGGGGTGGCACAGACAGGAACCTCTCAGTCCCTCTACCCCGGTGGTCCCCTAAATGATCTCTCACTTATCGCCTGCTGCCAGAGGTACAGGAATTGCCTTTCGTTGAGTTGCTGAAGTCTCCCTGGTTATTGCTTGAGCCCCTGCAATCTCCTGGAATGGAATAAATTCCTGCTTTCCCCGGTCACTTTCCTCTGGTATCTGTCAATTTGCAGCGTGTCTGAATATTGTTTGCAAACCGAGTGTTTAATTTCTGGCCGTGATTCCAAGGAACTTGCACTGCATTGTTAATCCTGGGCTAACATAACTGATAGATATTTCCAGATTATTTTAACTACTAATGCAGTTTCTCATTGTTTGTTACGGAAACCAGCGATAACATTTAGTGAGATTAAGAATAAATGTTTACAAATTCTGCCCAAATGAAAGATATGGAAATATACTTGAATACAAAACATGCCAAAGGAAGAGGCCAGGCTAATATGTGATGTCTTGAGTATAAGTGGTGGTTTTCTCTTATTCCAGTTGTATAGGAACTGGATATGACGTTACTGTCTCCCTCAGCCCAAAGGCAGGCACTATTGTGTTTAACATCTGGATGCATTAGATTGAAAACAGACATCCTCTGGAAAAGATTCTATTTCTCATGTCAAAATAAGAAAGTTGAAGAGATATTTTTTTAAAAAATATGAAATTAATTAGCTTATAATCCTTAATGTGTAAGTAAGAAAGTAGAAATGCTGATGTTGTTGGCCAGTTATGTTTTAGGCTGGCAGTGTGCTATGAAAGAATGGATGTGCTCTATTGAGGACAGTAAGTTATTAAAAAACTAATTTGTAGTTAGAAGAAGTGTTTAGGAGGCAAAGCACTGAGTTCTGTTCCTGTTGTAGGACTCTAGAATGGTTTTATGGTGAGGGAAATAGTCGTGCCCTCCCGTGCACCCCACCAGGATGGCATCACCAGAAGAGCATCCTTCACTCTGCCACACCTTGTCCTTCACTGTCCACAGCCTGGGGTTGTATTGCGCTGGCCAAGAGCAGCCAAGAACCTCTGTCCTATCAACCTCTTCTGTGTTCTCTCAGCTACTGGATAACATATCTTGACTCTAAAAGAGCACATCTGAAAACAAACAGCATCGTTAGGGTTCTTTTTCTGAAGCTTTTGAGTCCTTTAATATCTGTAATTCTTTAATACTCATGAATATTTTTGAGTCAGTTCTTGTAGCCTGTAAAAGCAGTGCCCATGTTAAATTTATGGCATTAAATGATCTTGATTACAGTAAAAAAAAGAAAATGATGTACAAAATAAGAAAGTGATGAAGTACAAAGAGATGAAATGGAAATGATTGGAAAGAAATGTGTGTGTTTGGGATGAAGCTGTGATTTCTGGCTTAAGTGGGTTTTTTTGTGAAGAGTTAGAAATAAAATCAATATTTAGTGTTTAGTAGATTAGGGAGTAATGATGACAGAAGCAAAGAGAAATTTTTGAGGCTGAATAAGGCAAGTCAGGGAATTCAAGGACAATGGAGAAGTATGTGGCGGGTGAGTGCTCTAATTGAAAGGTCAGGGCCTGTTGGGTGCTTGGAAAAGGTCTCTCACAGGGCTGTGAAGAATTGCCAAACCTGATCTTCCTCATTAAATCCCTGGGCAGAGATTGGGCCACGGGTTTTAGGCCCAAAAGCATTTTATTTGGGCCACAGCTTTTTCGCCACCCACGTATGTAAGTTATTGAAATGGCAAGTGTTTGTGTCCAAAAGTGCAATGCCATCCCTGCGTGGGAAATGACTCCAGGGAAGGTGCAGGATGGACCAGTTCTGGCACTGTGACTCACGCAGAGCTCCCATAGGAATCTCTTCTTCACTAGAGCAGTAGGCATAGCTGGGTAGGGCGATTGGGAAGATTTATCCTCCTCCCTCCCCAAAAAAGGATATTGAGATGCATTATTTTCATCCTTTTCTAAATTCCTCAAGACATTTTCATAGCTCCAGAAAGCCTTAAGTCTGTATCTGTGGTTCTTACTGGACATATTTACATTCCTCAAACTATGAAATTTATTCTCTGCACACAAGGCACAAACCTCATCTAAATCCCAGGCAGGCTCTGTTTTGAGAACGTCTGACACTTTGGCTTTCCCCAGCTCTCAGTAGCAGGGTGAGTTTCCCACTGGGTCTGTGTAAGCCAGACTTGAAAGGTTGTCCTTGCGTTTTGATGTGTGATATCCTTGGCAGCTGTTTGCTACCTGCATGAGAGCTCTGGAAACTGCACTAAACGAGAAATCTGGTTTTTAGTCTTCAGAAATCTTTGCAGGAGGAATACAGATTAGTGGAATGTGTGTTTTCTGGTCTCCTACAGGGGATGTCCTCTGCTTTCTGTTTGAAACCTAAAGCTGAAAGCCCTGGGAGATAAAATTGTTGATTATAGGCTTGGAAAAAGTCTAATAGGAATGTATCTGTTAAAATAACCCCCCAAAAGAAGCAGCTAAGAGAGAAACAGTGACTTTCAGAGATGCTGGGCACAAAGGTGGTCAGACAGCCACAATTTTCTGGATTTGGGATATCCTTCCATGTCTCTCGCCCTTTAAGCAGTCATGTGGAAGTCATGGAATTTGAAGACTTCAGACCTTTGTCTTCAGTTTCTGGGTATTTCACAGTCTGGTCAAAGGAACAGCTCTTATTTCCAGGCATCTCCTGTCTCAGAGATGCAAACACTGCATCCCTGTTGTGCATGTGCATAGGTTTCTGTCCAGGAAGACCTGGATGGAGATCTGTGAACCTGTCCTACATCACCACCAATGACCAGCCAAAGGAGTCGGTGGAACCAGAGGCTCAGAACTTGCCTTCTTCAGGGTTTCAGGCCCTCTGGCTTCCCTGGGGCAGCCCAAGATTGCCTGCTGAAGAGCCTTGCAGATGATATTTTGGTAGCAATTAGATCCCACGGTTGTGAAGCAGATGGGTCAGGTGCTGCAGACTCTGCAACTGATTGGAATCTGAAGAATTTCAGCTCATATTTACATCAGGTGTTTACCCTTTGATAAGAAACAGGTCATTCACTAACATGTACATGACACAACACTGGGAGCCTGGTCACAGTGTTTGCTTTGCATTTTACACACTTATCATTCTTGTTGCTTGGAGAACAGTTGCATATTAATTCATATTAAACTACAATAGCTGTGTTTCCCCCCTTATTTCCATGGAGGCATTTGTTTAAAAAGGGCAGTTTTGCAGAAGTGGACTGATGAGTTTTTCCACGTGTCAGCAGGGTGTTGCCTTCACCTCCAGAGTGTTCTGGAGGAGAAATCCTGTTTGGCTTCCCAAAGTTACAATTCCTCACCCATAAACAGCAATAGCCCAATCTCAAAAGAAGGTTTAAACTCTGCTTGTGTTTTTTAGGAAAGTGCTTGCTGTTGCTTCTTTGGTGGAAAATTGTGTTGGTGATCGTTAAGGGCCCTGCACAGGGATGCAAATGCACTGCTTGGCTGTGTTCAGTGCCAGGGGCTGCTTTTCCTGTGTTGTTGAGGATAAATCAGAGGCTTCATAAAGAAAATACCTGTCTTCCAGATGGGTGACACTTTGGGCAAGCATTGTATCTAAACTGCAGGTAGTTATGGATTAGTTAGCAGCACCCAATACAATCTAAATGAGGTAAGACAAGAACAAAATGCCAGTAGAAGAAAGCTTGTCCGTGAAAGAGGGGTAACTCATTAATTGACTGCAGTCTAGAGTCCCCAGTTTCTTTCTGTGCAGAGCTGATTTGGCAGGGATGTGAGGCTTTGACCTACTAAGCTGGCTGCAAGGAATTCGAGATTGTGCAACTCAAACCACCTTTGCCTAGAATTAAGAGGCTGAGGTGGTGACTGGTGTTTTAACAGCGGTCTGTGAGGGGCTGAAGCCTTCAGCAGGACTTGAACCTGCACAAAATGCTCAGGGGCTGCATTTGCTGGGTGTTTGGGTTAACAAGGGATTTTATGCACAGCACTGGTACCTGAGCTGGGAAAATATGCAGCATGGGCGTGAATTTTCCGGCACTGCCTTGCTACTGTATTTTTTTTTCTGTTATTATTATGGTGGAAACTTGGAACAAATCTTATTTTGAGCTGTAAAGACATCATTATCTTAGCCCAGAGACAGCCCAGCCTTGTACACACAACGTCCTGAGTCATCTGGGTTTTGTTCTTCCTCTGCCATCAGCCTGCTGTGAAGAATTAGGCAAGTCCTGTTCCCTATGGACTCTTTTGTTCATCTCATCTGTCCAATTTGTCAGGTCTATAGAGCAAGGAGTGCGTGTTTTATGTTTGCAGACTGTTTTGGTGTGGGGTTTCCTGGGCAGTACTGGAGTAAATACAATAAATAAGTGGATGGGAGCCAAGTTAGCCTTTTTCTAAAAAACAACAACCAAAAAAAACAACCAAAACTTTGGCTCTTAATAGGTTGTTAGTGGCTTTATTTCCTCCTTAGGCATGGAGTGAGACATTGTTAATACGCTTCCCTTCATCTTACGGTGCTTTTGATTCTGATATACTTTTAATCTAATGTTTTTCTTTTTTGCTTGCAGAGGTTTACAATGAAAACATTGTGAGCTTGCCTGGAATGTGCATGTTGTAATACAGCCTTGCCAGGGCATTTCTAAGACCCAGAGACAGTGCAGTGGGTGAGGGTGCTCTACCACCTACCAGCTGAGAGAACAATAACATCACTGTTAATGTCAGCTGAGTGTTAAGTACAGTAATGTTTTTCTTTTCCGTGTGAAAGAGAAGGCAAATTTCACATGGTTCTGCATTGAGATCAGCCTTTCTGCTCCTAGGGTTTAGGAAACGTCTTTCCCAAAAGAAATATGACAAGTTTTCCCTCAGTATTGTGTTATTTAAATTTTAGCAGAGGCTTCTGGAGAACAGTATAGTACTTCAGTTCTTGTAATTTTTCAGGGACTTCAAGAATGTGAAATTGCCAGAGGGGTCTTAAGCAAACAGATGTGCAAAGTGCAAGCCATGGCAGGGCCAGAGGGCACCCAGCACAGGGGGAATCCTCTGGCTTCTCTCAACTTCTCCATGGAGCAGAAGGAGAGGCTGCAGGTAGCTTCAGAGAGGTGATGGGAGAGATTGCACAGGAGGAGCAGAAGGAGGAGGGAGTGTCCCATGAGCTGCAGTGCCCTCCTGCACCTGGTGCCAACAGGGACTCAGTGCTTACGACTGCTGATTCCAAGTCAGATGTTCTTACCTTGGTCTTCTAAGATATTGAAATTATATTTCCTATTTTTTATGATATCATTGTAAAAGCCCAAGACAAGAATTCTTCACTCTGTTGCCAACCTCACTGTGAATCACAAACAGGTAGCTTGAAATAATGGGGATCTTGGAAACACTGATAGAGGAAACCAAGAGAGTACTTTCATTGATATACATAAACCAAAGCACAACTGTTATTTAAATTCTACACACAGCTGTGAAAAGTTAGAGCCAAACTCTGGTTGTAAATCAGGGTAGCTCTATTAACTCCAGTGGAACAGTGCCAGCACATCCCAGACAAAGCCTTGGCTCAGTCTATTAATAGCAACTGTTGAGCTCGAGTCAATGGAGCTGCTTGGAGAAGTTCTGCTGGAACGAAATTTTGATTAAAAAGCCAGAGATAAGAATGGCAGAGGAATGTGCCTTCTGGTTCGCTCGTGGAATGTGGCTCCCATGGGTTTTGATCCTGTCCACCACCCAGCACCTCCAGATACCACTGAACTTGCAGAGCCCAGCACAACCCAGCAGTCACCGCAGTGGCCCAGGTTTTCAGGTGCAGCCTTTGTTTGGATATGGAAACAGCAGTGCAGTAGCAGCTGTGGTACAGTCAGGTTCTGCCTTCAGTGTCAGCACAGTCATTCTCTCAGCTACTTTTCTTTCTGTGGAGCTTCAGAAAGTCCAAGGTTTACCTTTCACCAGATCTCTAAGGTTTTTATTTCTTTAAATTCTTCAATACGCCGTGGTGAACGGGATGGAGAATGTCGTCATCAGCTGTTGGTGGTTCGTGGTTCCCGTGTGCTCCTGTTAGTCAGGGGTAGACAATTATTAATTTCATGGCTGCATTTTAGATCATCTCTGAAGAGAGAGGAAACCTCTGGCCTCCTTGAGTAAGCTTCTTACTGACTCAAATTAAAAAAAAGCCCAGCACAAGTTTCCACTGTGCAGTGTTAGGCTGTTTTCATTTCCCAGAAACTAGTTAATTTATTTACTGTGCTCCCCCCCAGCCCAGGTTCCCTTTATAGATTAACTTGTGTATCTTGGCTCCTGTCCATCTCTTCCTCTGGCTCAAAGTGAATGATACCAGGACTGTCTCTGAAACAAGGCAGGGACATGAAGTTTTTTGATGAAGCAGCGATATCACCCCTGGAACCTCTTTCTCTGCCAGCTCTGAGGCCCCACTGCAGATGTGCTGTGTTGGGAATGGCAGATTAAAGGGCTGGAGAGTTCACCCTTTTTGAAGAAAGCAGGCATGTAATGTGCTGGTGGGATGTGGGAATGGTTTGCATCTCCTCAGAAGGAGTTGCAGGGAACAGTTTGCCAACTGCAGTTTTCAAGAGTATTTTTACCTTGTATTAATAACTTCTCTCTTTGGAATTACTAAACGGGGTTGTTGGCACCTGTCTGCCTTGCAGGGTTCACCCTTTTCTTAGGGACTCATCTGTCTGTGAGGATGTTTAGAGGGGTTTGAAGCTGGCAGAGAGGGTTGAGGGGGCCACATTGGTCGAGTGACCACCTCCTGCGTGTCTTCTGTTGACCTCGAGTGGGCTGCTTGTGGAGATCTTGCTTGGTAAACTAAACCTGCAGGCGTTGTGTGTAAAAGTTGGAGAGTGAATGTCAAGTGCAGCTGATAATCACAGGCTGTTTTCTGCAAGAATTGGGTGTTTGTTACACGTGAACTCTAAGCTGGTGCTTTTTCTAATACTTTTGCTGTGTTTGCAAGGGAGTGCTTAGCATCAGCCCTAAAAATGTTTGCATGTCTTTGTGCTCTGTTACTGACAGCAGAACCACTCACTGAGATACTCCAGCAACCTCTCATCGAGCCACTTTCTATAAGCCTTTGGGAAAGGCTTTTCAAGGGGTGTATTTTTGAGCCCAGATGGCAATGGCATGGAAGCTCACTTAAACGACAAACTCGTTTTCATCATGTTCATGAAATAAAGTGCAATTTGGTTTTTGCTTCTCTAAGAAACAGCGGAAGTCTTTAAAGAGGGGGATAAAACTGGTTATAATCTTGGTTTTGCTATGTGATAATTCTTCTGGGTTCATCTGTGCACGGCTTGTTGGGTACGGTTGTCCATGGGCACTGACATGTCCAACTGTCCATGTGTCTGCGTGAGACTTTCTGAAAGGAAATGTGGAGGCACTGGGGGGGTTTGGGGCACCCTTGTGCAATGGCATCGCAAACCCCTATGCTGTGTAGATCACTTCTGCATCCCTCTGGAGAGAGCTAGGGACCCATCCATGCTTGTGAGCGTTTTTGGAAGCACAACTCTCTTACTTTGAAACTTCAGCCAGCCAGGTACATGTTGTACTTAAGCTCCTCCAGTATTAGGCAATATCTGAGCTGGGATTTGCAACCTCTCAGATTTATTTCTAGGCAGAAAACTAGTTTTTATTCTGGCCCTTGATGTTTTGCAATCACAATGAGAGGACATCCTTTAATTGTCTGTATCATTGTTTAGATTTAATAAAGATCTAGAGAGCTCTCATTGTTAAAAACTTAGTTGCTCTGTTTGTGATAGAGGAAATGACCATTCAAAAAATCTTGATAATTACTGAAGCCAGAGATTTACTTCTAGCTATTCTCAGTGGCTGCCATCAGAATCCTCCCACTGAGCCTTTTTCATGTGTTCCTCTTTTAGGATCCTCTAGATGTTACTGGAATGTGACTACAGAGAAGAATGTGCTTTTCTAACGACCTGATTGTGGACATTTAATCAGGCCGTGATTTCTGGAAATGCTACAACATGGCTTCATCTGGGAACGAGATAGAAAGGTGGACTCACAGGCAGGGTGGTAGAATTGGAGAGCTGGTAGAGGCTGTGACCTCTCCTGCAAATGGCGATCGTCTCTCCCCGGTGAAGTCGATTGGCAGTGTGGATCATCTCCTGCACCTCCCGGGAAGAGCAGACTCTGCTTACAGCTCTTTCTCAGGGGGATCAAATGTTCCAGAGTATCCCACCCCATCATGCTATGGTGAAAACTGCTGTTTGCCTCCAGAGCAGGTGCCATACATGGACTCAGAATATGTAAGAGGTATTTATAATGTCAGTGCATCAAACTCTGAGCTCAGATGCCTGCATCCCCACAAGGCACCGGACCCGAGCATCCATAGCAACTCTCACAGCACCAGCCTCGCTGACCGCTGTGGAAGCACTCCTGCCCCAGGGACTTTAAATCAGGGACCACTGCCTCTGGCTGCCCCTCCACCCTCTCCTCCCACGCGGGTTGATAGCTACACAGTCACCAGACACCTTGAAAACTCAAGAGGGAGATGCAACTCTGGAAGTCACAGTGAGTGTAGTGGGCAGCCAGCTCCTTGCGTGCAGGACAATCCCCTGGCAGACAGGAATGTGCCGTGGAGCCAACACAGGGGGGAAATCACCGAGCAGGATATAGTGACTGCTGGGAGAAAGACTCTAGAAAATGATGGCCTTTCTTCTGATTCTACAAATGAGGTGTCTATATCAAAAATTCAGGGGTTAAAGATGGAGGATAACGCGGAGTGGAGTCCATCCCAACAACCTAGGAAGAGAAGCAATCCACACGTTTTCAGCAGACCTTCTTCATTCATTTTTCAAGAATATTTAAAGACTGACTGTGTCGCTAATGTCCCTAAAAAACTTTCTGCTTATAATTCAGTTCATGCTTATAAAGTTCCCAAAGAGATGGACTCCAGGTGCTACCACCCAGTGCATGCCAACCCTGGCTCTGTTAATGTTGCACAGAAAGACAAAGAGCATCCCCGCAGGGAACGTAAGGCAACTTCCAGGGAAGCAGATCTGGAAGGTGCAATGCCAGAACCCAGCCAACGGTGCCGGCTCCGTGTCAGGTTGTATTCAGACTTGGATCAGGATATGTTTGAGGACAGTTGTGACTTAAAATATATGGAGAATGCTCTTCTAATTAAAAACACTTCTAGGAAGCTGAACAGTTGTACAGGTGAAAATCAGTGCTGTGACTCTGAAGGAAAAATTGGGAGTGATGTTAGGGAACTGCTGAGTCAGCAAGCCAAAATGCAGAGATCCTCAGTGCCCTGCAGCTCCAGTGCTGTAGACGTGGAGCGGCCTCGCTGTGAGGAGTCGGAACAGGGAAATAGGAAATGCTGTGACAACACTAACCAAATGTCTTTTTTCAGACCAAAGGAAGATTCCACAGCGCAGTTTTCACATGAAGACAAGACAGACAAACAGGCTCATAACAGCAGTCCTGACCCTAGCACACGCCTAGAAAAGGAAGAGCCTCCTGTTCAGAAATACCAACCTGAATTTCAAAACCAACTCTTAAGGCAGCTTCAGGGTGATCTCACTGGTGAGCAAATAACCAGGCAGACGACTCCCATGCTTTATTATCTGTCTGGGGGGAAACCCACCAACATCCTGCACCACAGCAAGCTCGACCAGTGTCAAGAGGACTCAGGGAGCTCACCAAAGGAATTTCCAGCAAGCTGCTGCTCTGCCTCAGCACAGTGTCTGGAGATAAGGGAAAGCAATCAGCTTCCAAGAACCAACCACCACCGTCAGAGCGGTGCTGATCATCTCCTGCTCGAGACTGAAGATCTCATTCTCGGGAGTCCCACTTCATCTGTGGATGAGAGTTTCAAGAATGACTATAGAGAGAAACTCAAAGTGGCTCAAAAAAAGGTTCTGAGAGAAACCTCCTTTAAAAGAAAAGACTTACAGATGAGTTTGCCCATTAGACTCAGACAGAAACCCTCTAAAAGGCCTTCAATTGAACACCTTAGGTCTTTTTCATTATCCAGCACAAGCAAGGATGCCAAACCTGTGCCTTGTTCTCCTTCTCATCTAGAATCCTTGGGAATTTTCAACAGAGATGAAGAAATTAGGAGGCCACAAACAGGTCGAATAGGGGGAAGGAAAAGGGTAACAAAGGAGCAAAAGAAACTGTGTTATTCTGAGCCTGAGAAACTCGATCAGCTGGCAGATAAGGAGGTACCGTGGGGTCGAGTGAGAGGTGAAATCACTGAGCAAGATATGGTGGCAGCTGGGAGAAAGACTCTGGAAAACAGAGGGAGGGCACTTTCCAGTTCAAGTATCTCCAGGACAGAGCTGAAACAAATCCAACACACTGCACTTATCGAATACATGGAACGAAAGATTAATCAAAGACCAGGTAGTTCACAACACCTCCTGCCGCAGAAGCTGCCCCTACAGAAGAGGTTTTCGCATCCCAAATGGACTCCTGGCAAGGTTTCTGATCCAAACGGGAATAGGAAAGTGCAAAACAATGAGGTTTGTTGCCAAACTTTGTCTGAAGAAGATTTGCCAGATGTTTTTCCTCCTTTGGCTTTTGTTCCCTCGCGGAGCGTGACCGGTGGGCGTGATCCCAGCTCTGCTGCCAGGACAGCGCCGCTGAAGCAGGACCCATCTCCCAGGGGAGTGGACGGGAGCTGCACCAGCAAGTGTGCATCAGCTGAAAGTCTCCCATGGGCAGATGCTCCTGTGTCTGCGAGAGCTCGCGAGAGATCAAAATCGACTCCTCCTTCCACACAGGTAAGAAAGAGATAAAAATATCTGTTTTGAGTACAACTTATGGCTGTCTGCCTGGTTTGAAGAACTGACTATTCACACGAAAACCTGCTGAGGAACTGGGTGAGTAATTAAGACTTATTTTATTTTTTAGCATGCAGTAGAGAAATGATGGATATGGAGGAGAGGCCACATTTGCTTAATTAATAGGAAATGTTGTGGAGCTGTTTGAAAGTGAAAGAAGTGAGAGAAGTGCTACCAACATTAACATGTGATGAATTTATTATTAGTTTAACAATTCATTAATTTTGAAGGTATTTTGTAAGAAAATATTGCAGGCAAACAAAATGTTCTTTAGTGTGAAAAGCTGCAAGGGAATTGCATAAGGATGGAAATGCACCCTCAGGCTGGGAAGAGCCATTTGCGACAGTTCAGCAAGTGCAAAGGAAAGGCAGGGAAGAGGAGTGTCTGCTTTAGGGCACACGCTGTGCAGGTGCTGTAGGCTCTGCCTGAGGGATAGATGGTGTTGGATATGGTGAGGGTCCCTTCCAGAGCTGCAGCTGTGTGGGGGGGGGATCTGGCACTCAGAAGATGCGTTTGCAGCATATGTCCTGTATGCAGGATGATAATGTTTGCATTTCAGCAGCCTCTGTTGTTAAATACTCCATTAGAGCACTATCCCAGGAAAGGTTAGTAGAGAAATTTTCATGAACAACCCACCTTTTTGGCTTCTGAATTTGAAGGACAGTAGCTGCCAATATTCTTGTCAAGGAGAATAAAGATGATAAAAGGGTCAGAAAACAAATAATCTGATATACTATGAAAATTACCCAACTGAAGAGGCCGACAGCCTTGTGCCAATGCTGCCTGCTTTCTGAATTGTTGTGAGAGCAGAGGATCTGTTTTGTTGCCAGCTGTGCTTTGGTTTCTAGGGAAAAAAGATGGATACTACTAAGGAAGAGCTTAATAGCAATGCCATTAATAAAAAGAGAGAGACAAACAAACAACCCCGAAAGCACAAAGTTTGGTGAACCTCCTCAGATCTACTGTTGGCTTTTGTTTCTGGGGATGACAAACACAGGAGTAAAATTAAATGCCTGCCTGGTCTGCAAACACTGGTGTCCCCCTGTGCTGTTTTCATTTCCAGGACACTTATGGATGTGCCAGTGGTGTGGCAGCTCTATCTCAGCGTTGTGAGAACTGTCTTGGCACCCCCAGGTAAGACTGTCCATGGGCAGAGCCTGTGTCCGAGATGTGTGAACTTGTCTGTGCCTGTCCTTGTGTCTTGGGATCCTTTGTTGTCTGTGTGGGAATATTCATCTGTTAAGTGATTTATTTGGGACAGTCTTTAGAGTTGACAGTGTGGAGCAAAAGTGGTAAACGCAGAGTGCATCTGAGCTGCTCTGCTGTGCTTCAGATCTCTGGGATCACAGCTCCCTCATCTGAGCTCTGATGAAAACGGCATCTGAGACTGCTTGGAATGCCCACTCTTGGAACAGATGTGCGATCACAGAGCACTGTAACAGGGGCTTTTGGTGTTGCTTTTTAAAAGAAAGAAATCATGTGCCATTTACACATAGCTAACTAGAAAGTTTATGGTAACTCTCTGTTTTGCTTGTTTGAGGAGCATCAGGGGAGAAAAACGGCTGAGCGTGTCTCAGCAAGGCAGTGATGCTGACACTGGTGTAGTAATAGCATTTCCACACTTCCAGTCATTCAAAAAGATCCAAAGAGTTTCTGGACACTTGATTTTCTTTGGAAAAAAAATGTATTTTTATAAGATTTTGAGGTTTTTCTCAAATTTCCTAGTTTAATGAAGAGGCTTAGCAGGGCAGCATGAATGTAACTGGAAGTTCTGGACAGAACAGGAACATTGGGAACACACTTGATCGTAGCTTGTGCACTAAGTAATGAAAAGGAGAGGAATCCAGAACTGGTTTCATTCATGATTAGTTTAGGTGATCATCTTTGGGAAATAGCTGTAAGCACCAGTTTCCTTCTGTTACAGCTGTATCTCATTTTTCCTTTGTTTTCCTCTACAAGAAGGTGCTGCTGAGCCGGGGTGGAAAACCCAGACAGGACTGGGCATGTTTGCGGTATTCATTACACAAACATTCCAACTGGGACCAGCAGGAAGAGCAAGCTGTGATCATTGCCCACACTGATAGTGTCTGTGGGTTAGTGAAAAAAAAAAGCTTGTGGATATTCTTATGCATATTTTGCATCTGTTTAATTGCACAATGTACTTCTGAGGTGGTTTTCACTGGTATTACCCATTTTCCCTGAAAACTGCCAGAGAGGGTTTGTTCAGCCTGCAAGATGGTCCCACCCCTGCCACTGCAGTGAGGCCTGAGAATGAGTCAGAATAAGGCTCACCACTGTTTGCAGTGATTTTTCTCAGGTGTCTCTTCGTCATCCATCACTCCATAAACATCTGTCAGTCTGTGATCACAATATTGCATCATCATCACCTTAATTGAGGTATCGCAGCACAGCATCACATTGCAATGCTGTGGTGTTCTGCAGAGGGTATTTTTAGCACCTTTTTGAGGGAAAGGCTTTTCCAGCACCCAGAATATCACTGCATCACCAGCATCAGGTGGTTCAAGTCAAGGTCAGATAAGGTTTTTAGTTTTAATTGCAGGGAAAAGGTGCACATAGTAGATAAGGTACCTCCAAGTGGCGTTGTTAGTCACTGTATGAACTATGATTAAGTTTCCCTTTGCTCAGCTGACCTCAGCTTTTTTGATGAGAAGCTAAAAAGGCTGTGTTAGTGTAAAATGTCTGCAGGCCTGGAAGAAGGGAAGCTGTGGGAGAAGATGAAATTTCAGGAATAGTAAGACTTTAATTGCTGAGCCTCTGTCAGGAAACCTGTCCAGACAAGCAATGCCTGGAGACAGTGTGGGGCTCGTGGGATTAAATACAATAGTCCAAGCATGTGGAAGCTTTCCTAGCACAACAAAATCTGCTGGTATTTTCTTAAATCTAGAAACTACTCTGCATTTCTGTACGGGGGGTTCTGTAGTCCCTGCTGTCAGGCATTGAGTCTCTTCATCCCTCTTCTCTGCCCTGGTCTCCTTCAGGAGAAGGAAATGCCTACCTCCACCTGTAGCTTAGGAAAGACTCACACCCATGGGAAGAGACAGGGTTAATTAGGGCCTGTAGGGGATATATCTGGGTAATCTCTCATGGCTGCATTGTTTTTATATGTGACCTGGGAGAAAGCTGAACAAGGGTGGACAAAACCCACAGTGTGGACTCTATGCCTGCTTTCAGGGAGAAAATTTTTGCTTTGTGCCTAGAACTCTGAAGCTCATATGATTGTGTCGGGTTAACATAGTTAATTTGGGGCTTATAAATCTTCTTTCCATTTAATCCCTCTAGTTTTCCTCTCTACTGTCCCCTCATAATGCTGTTAGGTTATGAAAAAAAACCTGCTAAAGGAAAAAATAGAGTTGTTCTTTCAGTCATGATTGATGCAGTAGTATTTATATATGTTGATGCCCTGGGTTGTGTTTACAAATAGCTACATGGATGTACACATGAACACGATTGCAGAAGATGGTTTATGCTTACTCTATCACCTTGTGTTCAACAGTGCCCCTATATTCTTGCAAATTCTGGTCCAAAGTGTAATTTTAAATTACTTTTATCTACTTATTCTGTCATCACAGATGTGGTTATTTATGCTCTGCAGATAGCAGCTTTTCCATCAAAGTTTATTCTGAAGTGTCGGATCAGAAAACTCAAAGCACTGGGTCAGAAAGGCATTGGCCAGCTCAAAAGGAGAAGTCTGAGCTCAGAATGGTTAACTGAAAGGATTTAATAGAACTTTTACTTAAGCCTAACGGCCATTTCCAAACAGAAGCCTCAGAGGGACAGTGTTACCTCTGTGTTGGTGTTCAGTTCGCCTAAAGAGGAGGAAGCGCTGATGGCTTCTCTTAAGAAGGACTGAGAGGTGATGCCCAGGAGACAGTGTTGGTGTAAACATCTGGGCTGAAGCATTCTCCCTGTGGGGATCAGAAGGTGTAAGGAACAGGGCAGTAAAGGTTTGCCCTCTTGCAGTAGAGCCCCTGTGTTACAAAAAAGCTGGTGGAGTAGAACATAAAGTGTGAATTTTCCTCTGTTCCTGCCAGGTGGTGCCCAGATGTGGCTGGAGAACGTAAAGGTCTCAGCAAGCTCATGCTCAGTGAGGCTGGTGGGATGGCTGCGTGCTTTGTGACATTTCAATGCACTATTTAACATGGGTTCATTTCAGAAAATGTGTGTTGGGCATAATTAGAAAATTAGAAACATAATGAGGTGTCAAACAATGTGGGGTGGTGCAGCCAGACATTTTACATACTGCCTTTTTTTCCTCAAGCAAAATTAATAGGTATTATGGAATCTGAATTTTAAAAACTTTAATGAAAAGAGGAAGCTGGAAAGATAATGACAATTACCTGTAGCTGCTTAAACAGTCTGTAAAAATACCTGTTGTAGAAGTGTCTGAAATAAAAGGAAGTGTCTTCTTATAGTTTCCATGATCCTGAGAAAGATGGATGCAAGAATGGTGAATGTAAAGACAATGACATAATTGGACGTGCGTGTTGTCAGGATACTAAGGAGCTGCTTCCTGAAACTTCTGTTCCCGTCCTGAGAAGCAGAGGCAAGGAAGATGCTCAAGTGGAGGAGGAATGCAGGACTAAACCTCTGAGTGGCAACGCTTTAATGAGGTGTCCAGAGCAAGTAACCCCCTCCCTCACAGCCTTAGTTCAGCCTCAACAAGGAGACAAAGGTACAGGCAAAGGTGCAATTGCAAAGGACACATCCGTGCACAACAGCCAAGAGGATGCTCTCCCTGAGAGAGAGACGCAGCTGCCCAAACGGAGACTGCAGTCTCCTGAAGACCAGCGATACGAAGAGCTTGCTGTGGAGATCATTGCCCAAGACAGTTCCCTGGTTGATATTCTCATGCCTCATCCTGTTAGGAAAACTGCTCTAGACCTGATGGAGAGCCTGTTTCCTGTTAAAATTTCCATGCTGGAGAAATCACACAGAAAAAAGGGAGACGTGCAGCACACACAGGAGAGTCTGTAAGTAGACAAAACCAACTGTCTAGTATTTTAAGCTATTTTAGCATGAATGTCATGTATCTACCAGTAGGAAAGTGGTTTGAGCATGTATTCCTTTATTTTTGCTTCATTACCAAAATATTTTAGCTTTCTGATATATATATATATATAAAGAAATATCTGAGTCTATGAAAGAAGTTGTTCAATGATACCTTATGAGGAGGGACTGGGACAAATCTAAGCTGTGAATCTTTTGCTCTGTATCTCAAAAAATTAGAAAAATTGCTGTTGTGAACAGAGAGGAGAGGGACTCTGAAGTCAAGATGCATAAAAAACACGACCACAATGTTTGTGAACAAAGCTCTGTTTGCCACAGGTATTTATTTTCTGTTCCAATAGCAGGAAAAGTAGTAACGATGCAACAGAAGAATGTCTTGTACCTGAACGCGATGCCAAGCAAAGGAGCGAAGATCCCACCCCTAAAGAGAAACAAGTCCTGAGCAGGAGCAGAGACAGCACAAATGATCCAGATGACATCACATCCAAGAAAGTAGGGAGATGGGTGCCAGAGGAACCGTGGTTTCTTCACCACAATGAAGGATTTATTCATGTCACATATTACTGTGGATATTTTTATTTGTTACTTTTACCCCAATAATAATGTTTTAAAGATAATTTTCATTCCATTTTTGCTAGTAAGTCAAGTCCTGGCAAGCTGGCATATTGATCAAAAATAGTGGTATTTAGTTCCTGCCTGGTTTGATTCAGAGCTCTCCTCGCCCATATTTCTCTTCTGGAGGTTATCAGGGATGGGTTGTACCTGGTTGTAACCTGGGCTGGTTATGCGTTTCCCTGCAAGGCCAGCTCCTGTGCAGCAGCTGACTGACAATTTAACTCTCAAATCTCATCTCAAAATCTGTAAAATTCATTACAGCTGGCAACCTAAATAAGGAATATTATTTACTTTGTGAGAGCTGGCGGCAGTTTCTGCACAGGGCAGTGTCCTGTTGCTTTCCATAGGTGCAGGGAATAGCGGTAGCTTGCACATGGCTGGGCTACACCAGAAATACAGCAGCTTAGAAGGGCAGAATGTAGCACTGAGGAATTAGATGTTTTTTTTCCCCTGTGGAAACCTGGCCGTGCTCCATCCCAGGTGATGGCAGTCTGCCTGCCTGAAACTCCTCCTGCTGTACAGGTGGTGATATTTTCGGTACCTGCTGCTGCTCCTGTTCATGGCTGATTTCCCAAAAAGCTGATGGGTTTCCTCTCCTGCTCCGGCCTCGGGGCCTTTTTCCATATCAACGTGTCTGTATCACACAGCCTCCTCTGCTTGCTTTCCCTTCCCAGGCTCACTTGAATCACCTGTGCCTGTGATAAATGCAATGCCAGTTGGTTCTGGTGATAGAGCTGTGACTCTGTGCTCGTGTCTTAGAGCATAATTGTGTGTAATCACGTTGTAATCTTCATTGCAGTTCACCTCTGACTGATTGGGAGCTCTCTGAGCTGGGGATTATATCACCAGCTAAGGCGATTACCAGTAATTTGCTTCTCAGAGTTTGAGAATCAAGTACAGCTTAGAAAATCTTTCTTTTTTTTCCTTTCCAAGAGCTTAAAATTATTTCAAAGTCCAAAATTTGCTAAAGATGTGATGAGAATCCATTCTCTAGAAATCATATAGATTCTCTTCAGCAAAAACAGCTTTCTATGTTGTTTCTGCCCTTTGCAGCTGGAACTGGTGTCCAGGCTCCGAGCGAAGCTGCGGATCCTGTGGGAGGAAAGGGAGCTCGTGCTCTCCGAAGCCAGGGAGTGCGCGGAGCGAGGTGAGGAGCTGGAGGCCATGGTGCGGGACGTCTGCAAGCCCAATGAGTTTGAGCGCTACATGATGTTCATTGGTGACCTGGAGAAGGTCGTGAGCCTCTTGCTCTGCCTGTCCAGCCGCCTTGCCCGAGTCCAAAACGCCCTGAGGAGGATCGATGGCAGTACCGATGCTGAGGAGAGGGTGAGCGACAAGCGAGCGGGGTATTTGATTTGGTTGGTTCTTTCTGGGTGGGGCTGTGCTCACCTCATTTGTGTGACAGCTCTAACCAAAAGCTGTAAGTCACATGAATCCCATCCAGCTGTTGCTCGGGCAGGTTCCACACCACGGGACAGGCTGTGTCTCCACGGCTGAAGCCGAGCAGATCTCTGGTGTGGACCACAGGTTCAGTGCTGGAGACCAGGAGGTGCTGGGGTGGCAGCAGCAAAACCCTGAGAGGGTTGGAACCAGAGCCTTTGAGCCCTTGGGCTGCTCCCTGTGCAGCAGCTCCAACCTTCTTCTTCGGAGGGTGCTTTGGGTTTTTTTCCCACTGATATTTTCAATGTGGTAATTACTGCTTTGAAATTGTATTTCACTTAATGGTTTTGTCTTAACTATAGCAAGCAGGAAGAAGATGTGGTTGCAGCTTGAGATAAAATTCCCTGTTGTTTAACTCAACCAGCCAGTCTTGCTGGAAAATTAGGAATTGTCTCATGTCTCCAGGAAATCTTTTCAAGTCTGAAATACATTTTTTTTTTTGCTAAAAAGCCATATTTATGCCAGGAATGATGCTTTCCTGCTGTCCTTATTACTTTTAGACATGTTTTTATCAATATGATACCTGCTGTTATATCTCATTTGGAAATGAGAAAAGTACAGAGTTAGAAAAGCCAGGATTTCCTGGAGTTGCTGACCTGTAGCTCTAGAGGTTTGCAGACATAGGAGCACCAGGAGTGTTCTGCCATGCAATGTGGTGTGGAGAGTCAGGACCTACCTGCTTCAAAACAGCAATAATTCCGAGCAGTATTTCACACTGACATTGGCTTTGTGGCTGGCAGGGGATGCTCTTTTAGTGTTACGTTTATACTTTTCATAGTAAATACATTAAAATAATATATTCAAGAATTCGAATAACATGATAAAGGCTTGGTTGCATGCCAGCACTTTTACAGCCCTCTCCCAGTCCCTGCAGTTGCCCCAATGTTTGCAGAACCACCCTTCTTGATCTTTGACTCTATTTGTAGGGTGTCAGTGGTGACCGTTGCTCTGTGCTGTATTTATGGACGCTGTTCTGAAACTGGACATTTTCCAGCAGTCTTGTCCCTGTGATAATCATTACAGCTGAAAGAAAATTAGTTAAAATGTGAAAAGTATTAAAATCCTGTAGAACAGACAAGGCTTGATTCTTATGGGTTTGTTAAAAAGAAGTCTTTGATGAACAGTTGCTGTCTGCCTCAGAGTTACTTTATCTCATGTACCTTTTAATAGAAGTCACACAATCATTTTAATGTGACATCGGCACTCTGGCCACACACAACTCACAAAATACAAAGTTATGTGCCTTAAAGAGCATCTAGTTGAATGAAGATGAATACAGCATGCTCTAAAATTAGAATGTTAAGTATATTGATTTTTTTCCCTGAGGGCAGCATGGAAGAAGTGAGCCTTGATGGGATTTACTGGGTGTCTTTGCCTTATAAGCCACAAGAATGAGTAATTCAATGGAGAAAAGACTTGTGTGGAACATAAAGCCCACAAGAGAAAGTAATTAAACTAAATGGACTGTGGCTTCCAAATGGAGATCTAGAGTCTGCCAGGAATGATGAGTTTCATAGTGTGCTGCTTTGTTTTTCCATTCTGTTAGCAATCGCTGGACGAACGGCACAAGCTCTTGTCCAGACAGCGGGAGGATGCGAAAGACCTGAAAGAGAATCTGGATCGTAGGGAAAGAGTGGTCTCCGGTATCCTCGCCAAATACCTGACTGAGCAGCAGCTCCAGGACTACCAACACTTTGTTCAAGTCAAGACCTCCTTGCTGATTGAACAGAAGGACCTCGAAGAGCAGATCAAATTTTTCGAAGAGCAATTAGAAAACCTGGAGAAGAGCATCCCCCTGTAACCCCCGCCAAGAGAGCGTCTGCTTTGCGCATCGTGACGTTTCCCTGGAGATTCCCCACGCACTCGCTGTGCTGAGCTTGCTTTGGGGAAGTCTTGCAATTCTATTTGTGCCACGGTATTGACAAGTGCTTAGATGCTCTGGGGATGCTCTAGGCACACGCTGGACTCCCCCGGTGGACAGGCCAACTGACAGCGTCTTACGGCGTGTAGCAGACTGCTTTCTGGAAATGACTGATAGGATGTGTTGCTTCTGTTAACTTGGCATGTATTTCCTCTTCTTGTTGTCTGTCCATCTGTTTCCAGATTGACATAATCTCAATAAAAGAACGTTACAAATATTTTGCTCTTGTGGGTGGGCTGAATGCTTGAAATGAAAAATGGTGTGTGTGTGTTTGAATTTGAATTGGAGATTGCACAAAGCCATAGGAAACGTTATGGACCATTTCGGAGAAGCTCCTCGTTTCTACCGTTTGTTTATATAGCATGGTAAAAATACTCTGTAATGGAAGAAAATAACCATTTCCTTTCTTGACAGTTGCCATCTGAGTCTGTCTTGTCTCTGTGCAGTCCTGGTAGGCTGATCAGTGGTGGGTCTCAGGAGGTCAGAAAAGAGTGGTCCTCATTGTCATCAAAAAGAGCTGATTGGTAATGAAGGCAGCTTAAATGAACACTTTTGGGAATGCTAAGCTTAGTCCTGCAGAGTCATTTGCGAATCCTTGCTGTGCTTTCACAATGTTTATTTTTTCAAGCAGCTTTTAGATGGTTTTCAATTGTCAGTGCACAAAAAGTGCTGAACGGGGGGGAAAGCTCTGCTGTGGAGTGAGGGAGGTGCGATGAGTGGAGGAGATTAGTTTAAAAGATTTTCACCAAGGGATTTATATAAAGCCTCATTGAAACTGAATAATGCTTTGTGTTGAGTCAAACTGGTGATGTTGCTGTATTTAATATTTGAGTGTGTGTGTGTTTGGTGTTTTAGCCTTCAGTGAGAGGAATGCTCTGTCTGAGCTCCGTACCTAGACTATGGATAAGGTGGTTACTGATCAAACTGGGGCTTCTTCCACAGGCAAATAGGTGTTCATTTTTCCATGATGTTAGGCGTTACCGAGGAAGGTTTTACTCGAGGTGTGTGTCCTGACTGTGGTATCGTCCCTGTTGAGAGAAGGTGTTTTGTTCTGAGGAGTCCTCTCCTTGGGATTGCGCAAGCTTTCAATAAGCACACAACTGCCCCAGATGGAGAGTTGATGTGGGTTTAAATGGATGGTTTGGGTTTGTTTTACCTCAGATCTCATTCTTCATCTGAGTTTAACCCACTGGGTAACATGAAGGAACTGATCCAGAAATGACAGCATGTGGGAAGGAGACCCCTGTACACATTCTGCTTGAGCAATGTTTGTTGAGGATAACTCACCAACACTCCTCTCTGCTGACAGAGGGCACGAAAGAGGGGGCAGGTCTGCTCTTCCCCTGAGCAAACTGAGAAGTGGCCTTGGCGTTGTGTGACAGTGCAATGAAGCACAAAGAGCTTGCCAAAGTCCAGGGTTGTCAGCTGCTCTGTGTTTGTCTTCAGAATAAAGGAGTTTATCATCAGGTGCTGTTGAGAGTCCAACAAAGCAGCATTGTTCTCTTCTAATTTTACATATTTATGCAGAAGTACTGGTAGCTGTAGCCCTGGTCATGTTTCAAGAGAAACAGCGTTGTATCCTGAGTGAGGCTGCCAAGACTTGGTGTCAGAAGTCAGTTTTATGGTGTGTACCAAGTACCCCTAAAGATATTTGCTGTAAAGTGTGTGAGGGGATGGTACATAGCAAAGAGTACCTCGGTGACATTATCTTCAAGTGATTTGAACAAAATAGGTTGTGATCAATGCTTAAAACACTGCTTCACTGGACAGAAGTAGCTCCAGGAGTGACCAAGGTGCTGTGTGCACTGTGGCTACTGCCTTAATACACAGGGGAAATGGCCAGGCACTGTAGATCCTGTGAGTGGATCTGCCCAGTGGTCGTCAAAAGGCCGTAAACGCAGGCTTTAAACATGTAAATCTGAAGGCTGCCTTTTGAAAATGATCTTTAAAATAATGGAAGTGATGCTAACAAAATCAATGGAGAAAAAATATGAGCTATGTTAAATGAGCCGTTTGCATTATTGGAGAAGCCTGGCTATTATTACTATTATTCCTAGTTGAGGAAAATCTACCTGGTTGAAAAGAAAAGTTTGATAACTGAAGCTAATTCTTATCTTTAAGGGAAAGAACTGGTCTGCCCTATTTATTTTCTCTTATATTTTTGGTATTTTGTGTCATGGGAAGAAGGCTGCTGCTACCGCACTGGCACTCGCAGGTAGGTGTGCTGCCAAGAGCAACAGTTAGAAATAACTATTAAATGTTCCAAAAAGTCACATATCTGTGCACTATGTTACTTTGTTAGAACTACTGTTGTGTTCACACAGCTCCCTTGTTCCTTCTCTCTTCCTTTCCACCCTCCTGGAGTGTGGAGGCCAAGTTGGTCAGAAATGCAGAGCACCTTCTCTCTACAGCACGCTGATCCCACGTTGCTCCAGGCAGCTTTTTCTGACGCTACACAGGCAGAAGGCTGATCCTGCACACCTGAGCTGTAAGTGGCAGGAATGGGTGGTCTCCTTAGGGAAGCAAACCTTGCAAATGTAAGGATTATGGAAATGAAACTCTGCATAATGTTTGTACATTATTGCCATTAACATCACCTTCCATTTGTGCCTTCCCCAATAGCAATATTGAGTTGCCTCTGTGAGAGCAGGGAAGCCTTAACGCTCTGCTTCTCTTCCCCGCTGCTGCCCAGAGCCCTGGAAAGCTGTTGGCCTTGGCAGTTCACCAGCACCCAGACCTGCTGAGCTACTTCTTCAGCCAACAAAGTCAGGTGTGTGTTGGAGGAACGTACGGAATGAAGGAGCTCTCCATGGCCTGACCCTCCGGGGTGAGCAGGCAGGAAATCCCCACTGCTGTGGGGCATTGAGATGCTTGGGAGGCTCCTGTTGCAGCCTGTGAGCCTGGTACTGCCTGAGCAGCTCAGGATGGAGGTAACCAGACCCCACTGCCACGAGAGGTCTGGTATTGGAGACGTGAGCATCAATTAATTACAGCTACATCCAGGAGAAAGCAAAATAACAGTGCTGAGGAGAAATAGGCAAAGTGTGAGTGTGTAGCTCTCCCCGGTGGGGTGCCGGCTGCGGGGAAGCTGGTGGGATTCCAGGAATGATGTCTGTAACTCATTTGGCCATCCACGCACAAGCAGTGTGGGGGGAGAAACTGCAGTAGCTTCAGTTCTGCTGAGCAAAAGCAGGTGGGCCTGATTTCAGGGTAAAAAGATCCCTTTTATTGCCTAGACCCAGAGAGATGAGCGAGGTGTGGGGCAGAGCAAGGGGTCAGCAGAGGCAGACCAGGCACCGTGCCTGTCTGACAGCATCTTGGCAGCAACTGTGGGGATCTGAGAAGTAGTAGCTCATTTGAAATTGGATTTAACACCCACTGCAGTGCGTGGGAGTCACTGCTGTATCAGCAGCTGCTGTTTCAGCCTCTCAGGCACTACATTGAAGGATTTCTGTTTGGTATTTTTTTAAACCCCAGGCCTCCTTTTCTTCCCTGGGGTGTTTTGCTGTGGGATATTGGTGTGTGAAGCTAATTAGGGAATGGAGGGGCACAGGGGTTAATGTAAATGTACTCTGAAAAATCTACTTGGTGCTCGTGAGAGCTGCCTTCCATAGGTAGAAGGATGTTCTTTCTGCTTTGGGAATTCATGACAACCATCTGAATAAAAATTTAAAAATAAACTCCAGGCAGTATTGCAAAGCTGATCTGTGCCTGGAGGGAGCCCACGTGTACATTAAGGAATAATCAGTCTCTAGGAATCACGCAGCCACTGGGTCTCACAAAATGCACTCGAGAAGCTGCACATGAATTTCACTACTAAACGAAAGGAGGCATTAAAGGTTATAGGAGAGACTTTCAAGTGTCACATGAGCCTTGAAGCTGAGTCATCTCATAGATAAATCCATGGAGAGAAAACATGGGCTCAGCTGACAGTTGTTGCTTAGAGAATCAGAGACACTTTCGAAAGTGTGTATAAGCAGACAGGGGTCTTCCTGATGGCTTTCAGCTCATGATTGATGAACATCTCAAACTCTCTCAAGAAGGAAGCACGTGTGAAACAATCCCTTCTGCAACCCCTGCCCCGTGGCACTCCTGATGGGACGACTGGTGGCTCCAGCACTGCATTCTGGTGTCCAGCTGCTCCCTCCTCAGCATGAGGTCTCCCAGTGTCACAGCAGGAAGCACAAGCTGGTGGCAGGAGAAAAAGGTCTGAGCAATTCTCACTGGTGGGCAAAAAACTCTAAAAGAGAGCAGGGGTGCACAGACAGATGGCTGCTTGGAGAGGAGCGAGCTGGTCGAGCCCAGAGCAGAGCTGTTGTGCTTTGCTCCAAAGGGGGATATTGGAGAGTGAGGACCTGGCACTCCAGTACAGTGACCTTGTCTCCAGGACTTGTGCGTTTGGGCATTGTTTTATTCAGAGAAAATGAGGGTTGTCTGGGTGGTGTCAGCAGTGATCCCGCAGCACCTGCTGCACTGCTCTGCTGGGGCCTCTTACCTTGTCTGGAGAGTCGTAGGGTGGTGGGGAGGGAGGTGAGGGAAGGAAAAAGGATGAAGGGAATTCCTCATGGGAAATGGTAGTTTGGCTTTGGCTGGAAACTTGTGCTCTCAGGTGAAGAGAGTAATGTCCTACCTGGGGCCAAGATGGCACAAAGCCCTGCCTGGGCAGGGAAAGCTGAACCCTGACAGCATAACTTTTGCTGTGTGCAGCCCTGGAGGTTGCTCAGGGGTGCAACTGGCAGAGCTGCTGTGGGAGATCCTGCCCAGCCCCTGCGCTGGGTGGGTGCACTCAGATGGGGCAGAAAACCTGATGCTGTTATGTTTTATTCCACTTGAGAAATGGTGTGAGTTCTACACAGAAACAGTCTTTCTCTTATATAATCTACATTTCTACCAGAAGTGTTTCTTGATATAAATTTACTGAGAAGTGCTTTGTGCTGCATTTGGCTTTTTTTCCTTTTCTTTGTTTTTCTTTTCCCCAGTGTCCCTTCCAGGGGCAGTGAGTAGGACCAGGCTGCCTCTGAAGGTGGCTGCACCGTGCGCTCCTGCAGCAGGTCTGCTTTAGATATCTCTGCTGGTGTAATGGTGTTGATCAGTGGAATGAGACTGGTAAGAACAGTTCATCTCTAAATGCTGATTTTGAACTTGTCTGGGTTATCTGGCAAGGACACTCTGAGTGCTGGCAGCTACATCCCCATTAGAAAGTGTCTCCTGATGAGACCTTCCTGGCAGTTCACTCCCAGAGGGCCAGGAGGTGACCAGCCACCATCCTTCACTGCCCGGCAGTTGGCAATGGCTCAATTTGGGGTTGCACACACAGTTTAAGGGCTAAATATGCTTAATTATGTGCTTTGTCTTGTGAAATAAACCTTGGAGTTGGAAGAGAAAATGAATGAATGTTTCTCATTACGATGCAGAGCCTTTGATCTGCTCTGTCCCTGTTCTCCTGCTGCAACAAACAAGCCCCACACTGTTCATGCCCATGCAATGGGCCGGCCACATCTCCATTAACAGCCTCTTAATTTAGGGGTTCCATATTAGCACAAAGCACTGGAAAGAGCAAAACCTGCCACATTGCCATGTTATTCAGATTAATATGTAAATCAGGAGGCCAGTGCATCCAAGGAATGTAGGTCATGGTGGAAACGTGTGCTGAGCAGAAGGAACAAGCAATGGGGACTACAGGACAGTCCTGAAAGGCCTCCTCTACCTCTGGCTGCAGCTCCTATTGGTCTGGTGGAATTATGCTGTGACTCTTCTGATGGACCTGGTTTTGTGATGGAGCTGGAATCTCCTAAAGAATCCACTGCAGCAGCCATTCCCAAGGTTTTTGTAGAACAGCATTTACAAGGGAATGGAGACAGACAAGTCTACTTGAGCCTGACTGCAACTGCACGGCCTCACGCTGCTCAAGCAGCCAGGGACAGAATCTGTCTCTTTGTAAGGAAACACAACCTGGACCTTGTTTGCAAACCTCTCCAGTGCTGTTTTTTTTAGCCAATGTGCCTCAGAACAAAACATGCCCAGGAAGGGATGAGCCGAGTTACCTTCAGAAAGGACGACTGAGCCAGGGTCAGACAAACATTAGCATCGCTGAGCTCTGATGCTGCTAAACTAAAATCCCAGCCAGTTTTATCTGCACAGACACTACACGGGACACACAGCGTTCACAGGTTGTGGCTGATGCTGCTCGGGCTGCCCACAGGTCTGAAAACATGATCTTTATTTTGGTTTGGAATATCAGTACTGACTGAGAAGTGACCAGGGTGATTATCTCCATTTTATAGCAGGAAAACTGAGACGTGGCGAGCAGGCAGGCTAAGGTAAGCAAGGTAAAATACAACCCTGAGCTCCTGAATCCCAATCCTGTGCCTTACCTGCACCTTCCATCTCTGTCTTTCTGCAGCTGCCAGCCTTGCCCTATCACCTAAGACATCTCTGTCTGGCAGGAGCTGGTCCCAGGGCGCTAGGGTTTTATCCTCTCCTGCATTCAGCTTTGATGGCTCTGGGCTGGGCCAGAGGGTCCAAAGGCTGCTTGCCCAGCCCATGGCACACATTATTGCCCAGCCTCTGCCCCGGGCCAGCGTGCTGACGGAAGCCGCAGTCCTCTCCGCTCTCTCTCTTGGCTGAACTTCCCAGCTCTCATTCATTCCCATGAAAACCCTACAGTGTTCAGCTGGCTTCAGGCTTGACACAAGCAGAATCAAGCTGAGGGATTCATAAAACAGTCCCAGGTTCAGTCTCTGCCAGGAAAACACTCCCATGATTATCCTACAACATCCCTTCCAGAGTGTAAACAGCACTATGGGAAACCAAAACCCAAGAAAGCCGCTGGACTGGTTTTCCTTCAAACAAAAGGCAGTGTGTATTTTGCAGCAGCGCACTCTCCAGCCCCCTCAGTACTGGTTTGCACCTGAAGCCGGATGGCACTGGGTGTATGCTAATCACAGTCTGCCCAAAGTACCTCATCCTTGATCCGCTCCGCACGGAGGAATGAGCTGAGTCACCACATAACCTTGTTGGCAGAGCCTGGCCCACCCCACCCAGCCTTGGTGTTACAGCCTTCCTGCCCAGCCTCCGAGCACCTCCCCGGGAACGCTGCGGGCACCGGGGCTCCGCTGGTGGTATTTTCCTATCACACTACGTCACCGCCTCGATGCCTCCGAGGAAGGAGCAGCACAGAATCTCCTCAATGATACATGCTCCAATCAAGTCTTATCTCAGCCGTGACTTCTTGATTTTCCTTTGACACAAAGTACCAGGGCAATGAAACCTTCTCCCTGCTTTCCTTATGGTGAAGTCATAACCATGTTTTACAGGTTGGCCAGCTGGGTCTTGTAAACAGAAAACACTGTCCTGGACCCTTGCGTCTGACTCGAGGAGGTTTTACTCAGAATTAGCACTAAAAATGCAGCTATGTCACTTAAATGGGTATGAAGGATCTATCCATAACTAACAAACAAACTTCCCCATATGGCCCAGTCAAACTGGAGAACGTTTCCAATCCACACAGAACGCTTTCACCAGGCAATCAGTCCTGCCCGTGCCTCGGACACAACAAACGGACACACATACTTCTCTGGTTTCAGGAAATACAGAAAATAAAGCCTTTAATGTCAGTAAACTTAGAAAGACTTTTTAAAACAGAGCAACAGACCTCTTTTTTTTTTTTTCCTGGAACGCTGGAGGCTGACACAGTGCATCACAAATCAAGGTTTCAAGTGACCGCGGGTGAATGGTCACACCAACAGCTATGCAGCAAATAGGATTTCATTTTCTTTTAAAACCCTACTCCAGATATAGAAGTCATGAGGTGCTTGATCATTAACGTTTGCTTAACAACTTAATTAGTTCAATGCGGAAGCAGACTGGTGCAGAATAATCCAGTCTCTTCCAAGAGCAGGTGGATCAGACCCTCTGCCATCGCTGATTACGCTCCCAACGACTGTCACCAACTGCAGGAAGAACATTTTAAAGTCAAAGCAGGCCGTGCCTCCCCCTCTAGTGCAGTCCTGCAGCATTCCTTGCCGAGCAATTGGGAGAAGCCAGTGACAGCCAGTTAGAAGTCCTACACTTAATTCAAGGCTGAAAAAAACCATTCCTGAAGTCACTGACTTGGAAAGAAAGGCAAAGCATGCAAACAAGTGTTTTAGTATGAAAACAGAAACGCCCAGCGAGGCTGAGAAGCAGAGCAAGCGCAGCATTGCTGTCACCTTCGTCACCTCCAAGTTACACAGGAGTCCGAGTTACATTTTCAGAGAGAACATAGTGTTTTAGCAGACTGGCCCCAGGAGTCAGGCAGTTTCTGTCCTTAGCTCTGCCTCTTCATGTTAACTTTAACAAAATAGCAATTAAAAAAAATAACCATCTCACTGCAAGTGTTTTACTTTTGAAGCTACGTGTACGTCTACACATAGAACAATCATCTTTATAATATAAAAGGAAAAGAAGAGTTAGTTTTAAGTCAGTGATTCATGCTGTTGAGATAATCATTGCTTTAGGAGCTCATGCAGACATTCTATCATGAAACACCTAACATAACACAAAGCTCAATTTTATATTTATGGGTCAGAATCAAAGGCCAAGTTTTAAATAAAAAGAATAAGACATACGAGCCTTTGTTTCTATTTGGCTGTTCAGGAACTCTGCAGGATCCAATTCCCATTTTTGCAGTTCACTTTTTAATTATCAAATATCAACAAGGTTTTTACCCAGATTAAGGGATTGAACTATAGTCAAGTTTAAATGTTCACAGTATCATCAAGGCATGGTTTAGTACCAACAGGTCAAAAAGTCTGAGAAGAAGAGAACAAGGAAATTAAAAGTGCTTCCAGACTGAGGTAGAGAGGTCACAGTGACCAGAGTGCCAAGGGCTAGGGTTTTAATTTTTAAAATCTGTTCATCCAATTAATTGCTTTAGGCAACAATTCAGATCGTTATGTTAGTATTTCTGATAGCGAGAAACTTTGTTTTGAAAAACTACAGTACACAATGTTTTTAAATAGAAATATTCCTCTTCTGTTACCAAAATAATCAGAAACATCATAGAAAACTATGCATCTTTCCTCTAATAATTTAAGCCTGCTGTATCACAAGCCGTGGCCAAGTAGCCAGCTACCAGCTTGCTGTTCACAGTGTACAATATGAACTTCTTTACCTTAAGTTTGCTCTCCAGCCCAGAACACAGATCAAGAAGGCTATACCTGAAGCATTTAAACCTGTCTACATACACAGAGGCTGTTTCAGTTTTCAACCATTATGTATAAATTTGTGGTCTCCACCAATACATCAGCACAACAGCATTTATAATGCCCCTGGGCAGCTCCCTTTCCACAGGCGCCTGTGAGCTGGGATTCATCCAGTGGCCTTTGGAGCCAGACCCTATCGTGGGTTTAAATATCCAAAGAGATAAACATGGAGAGAAGAAATCCAAGCTGCTTCTTCAAGAGAAAATGAAGACCTGTCACACTATTAATCAATTTTGATCCCAAGAAAGTCAAGGCTAGTGGCCAAAGAACAGCTCAGAAACGGGTCTGCGTTTCATGATGATCTCCTCTTCCTCCTCCTCCATGACCTCGGAGAGGGAAGAATATGAAGGGAAGCCCCTTCTGGTCTTTGGCTTCCTCCTTGGGCCTGTAGTTGCAGCCAGGAGCTTATTTAAGGATGAGGGCTTCCTTAAACCTTTGGTGAGATCGTAGAAAGCCATGTCATCGGATATGACTCCCAGGAAAGTGCTCGTGGAGCTCAAGATGGAAGCTGCAAGCTTTGTGGATTTCTTGATGGGCGCTGAGGGTTCTGTGTTGTGGGCAAGGCTGGGGTCCCCCAGCAAGCGCCTGACCGCAGAGGAGGCCCCTTCCTTCAAGTACTGGTGTGGCTTCTTCCCGCTGTAGTCCCTCAGGTCAGTGTTGGCGCGGTAGCTGTAGACCAGCATGGTGATGATCTTCTCCTGGCCATGTATGGCGGCCAAGTGGAGCGCGGTGTAGCCGCCATGTGACCTGGCGTCCACATTGACGTGGGTGCCTGCCTTCTCAGCCGCTCTGATGACGTTGGTCAACATGTCGCAGTTGCCACTCTTGGCAGCCCAGTGCAAGGCGGTGAAGCCAGAGATGAAGTCCCTGCGGGCGGCCAAGCTGGAATCGCCCAGCAGCAACCCATGGAGCTGCTGCGTCCACTGCCCGCCGGCCGCCAGCACCAGCCACCGGTGCTCAGCCTCCTCCAGTGGCACCACCGATGGCTCCTCGCTGGCACGGTGGCTCCTGAGCGCCTGCCGTGGGCCGGGTGAGCGGGACCCGAACTCCTCCTCTGGCGGAGACAGGAGGGACCTGGTCCCCTCCTCGGGGGTTGACAGGGGGGATCTGGTTCCCTCCTTATGGGGTGACAATGGGGACCTGGTTCCTTCCTTGGGGAGCGACAGTAGGGACCCAGTCTTCTCCTTCTGGGGTGACAGAGAGGACCAAGACTCCTCCTTGGGAGATGACAATGGGGAGCTGGCCCCCTGCCTGAGGGGTGACAACGGCGATGCGGGAGGTGGCAAGAAGGACCGAGCTCCCTGCTCCGGGGGTGACAATGAGGCCGTGGGCTCCCCCGGCGCGGGGGCAGCAGGGGGTGGCACGCAGCGCACGGGCAGCATGCAGGGCTTGGGGGGCGGCTCCTTCCGGGCCCCCCCGCTGTTGCCAGGCATGGGGACTCCCCCCCCACCACTGCCCTGGAAGAGCCCCCGCAGCTCGGACACAGCACGGGGGGACGACGGCTCCTGGGAGGGTACAGGAGAGGGCAGCCGCCCCACAGAGGGGGACACGGCGGTGCTGGTGCCCCCACCCACGGTCTCTACGGCACCTCCCGGCGGCGGGGCGGGACTGGTGTCGTTGCCCACGATCTCCGCGGTGCTCCCCGGCGGCGGGGCGGTGGTGGTACCCTCTGCATTGCCCACCGGCTCCACGGCGCCCCCCGGCGGCGGGGCGGCGCGCAGCTCCCGCCGCAGCACCACGACCCTGGTGCCGCCGCGCTCCTTCACCACGGCCACGGCGTTCACGGCCGCCTCGAAGAGCTCCCGCCGCGCCGCCCCCCCGCCGCCCTCCAGCCGCCCTCGGAACTCGCTCACCAGCTCCGCGCTGCGCACCTCCCCGCCGCGGGCCCGCAGGAAGCCCAGCACGGCCGCGGGGCTGATGGCCGGCTCCGACATCCCCGCAGCCACAGGTGGTAGTGCAGCCGGTGAGCCCGGTGCAGCCGGAGAGCTCGGTGCAGCCGGTGAGCCCAGTGCAGACGGTGATCCCGGTGCAGCCGGTGAGCTCGGTGCAGCCTCCTCAGCCACAGGGAGGCACGGCGGGGCGCTCGGAGGCGGGGGTGAAGCACGCAGGTGATGCACGGGGAGAGGGATAGAGGGACGGAGGAGTGTACGGAGGGAGAGGGGCTCGGAGGGAGGCAAGGAGGGAACGCGCCGGCATCCGCAGCCAGCAGGCACCTGTAGCGGCGGCAGCAGCGATCGCGCCGCCCGCGGAGGTGACTGGGACCCGACCCGCCCTCCGGGAGCGGCCCCGGTCCCGCCACTGTCTCCTCCCGCGAGGCGGTGCCGCGGGGAGCCCGCACGGGCGCGGCTCCGCGGTCCCTCCGGCCCCTCGGTTCTCTCGGTTCCCTGCCCATCCCCCGGCTCCCCGGCACCCCGGCTCGTCAGTCCCCTGGCTCCTCCATCCCCCAGCCTCTCGGACCCTCCCATCCCCTGGTCTCCCGGTCCCCCGGATTCCGCGGTCTTTCAGCCCCTCCGGCCCCACAGCCTCTCGGCTCCCCGGCTCCGCGGCCCCTCGGTCCCCCAGCTCCCCCGGATCCCCAGTCCCTCCATTCCCCAGCCTCTCAGCTCCCTGCCCTCCGAGTCCTCAGGACCCCCGGTCCTTCAGCATCCCGGCTCCATGGCCCCTCAGTCCCTCGGCCCTTCCCGGCTCCTCCGTCCCAGAGCCGGTCCCGTTTCCTCGCCGCGCTGGTGTCCCCTCAGGGGACGGCGGGGACTCGTGCCCGTGAGATGATGAGTGTCCCAGCTCTGCGGGCTCTCCTCGGGCAGGGCAAACACTCCATCCAGTTATCTCTCTTCCAACCACCTAAAACGATTCAATTTTTGCTTCATAGCAAACCAGTGGCGCAGCTTTGGTAGGAATCACCCTGCAAAGTTAGGTCTCCATTCCCTGAGAAGCTGCTGTTGTTGTGAGGGAGCCGTGATTCCTCTGGGTTAGAGTCTCATGCCTCAAAATAAGTCAAAAAAAACGGTGGATGGGTCCATCTTTTGAAATATATCCAGCTCTGTGTGATACTGTAGGTATTATACCTCCTTTCCATATGTTTATCTGTATCACATCTACAACACACACGTGTATAATCATAAATGATGCCATCTTTACAACGTGCCTGCATCTATTCATGCACACCTGGAGAGGAGAGAGCTCTCTTTACAAAGAGAAGCTTCTCCGCTCTCTGTCTCTGCTGCCACATCAATTACTTCTGATTAAGTATTTAAAGTTATTATTGTTCTCATTTCTACAGGGGAAAAAAAAAAATCCCAGACAAATGCCTTTCCCCAGGCGAAGGAGTGGGACTGAAGAAGTCCTGGAGGGATGACGCTCAGCCTGCAAACTTGTTTTCTTCTGCATGGAGTGTTGCAATTGAGATCACTAAATCGATTCCTGAATGACTGAACAGTGTCTCCAGGAAAACAGCAAGAGAGACTGAACACAGAATGAGTGGAGCCAGTGTGGTATGAAGAGAGAGAAAAGTGACTGTCTGTACATACGATGGGTAGGAAAATGGGATATAGATTCATTTTCTTTACACCATATTAGAACTTGAATAAAATGGAGTATCAGCCTGTGCCAAGGTCTCCATTTTGAAGGCAGTTTGAGGCGTGTCGATCCCCACGCAGTGCATCTCTCTCCCTTCTCGACGCTGACCTCCCTTCTGCCTCTTCTCACCTTTCACTGGTGGTGGAAGAGCTGATTCCCACAGCCCGCTCAGCATCTCCTTTGGCAATCTTTCCCCTTCTCCATCTTTGTGCAAAAATCTCTGAAAAGCTATTTTATCTCTTGCTAACAAGCTGGCGCCGAGCCAGTTCCTCAAAATCGTTTTGCTGCTCTAATGTTCTTTCACCTAATAGCGTGTGATCTTCGTGCTGCTCATAGCAATTCACTATTTCTACGTGAATCGCACACCTCTCATTACTGCCTTTTCACACGGCGAACACAGCCACCTCGCCCTCTGCTGAGGCGACCACTTGTGTCAAGTGTTCTCCTGTACCAGCAATTCTTTCTAGCTTATGGCATCGCCACAGTTCTGCCTCGCCTACTACAGAGAGCTAATAATGAGCATGCATCCAAACATTAATTGCTATGCCTTGCTTTCACTGTTGATTCCTTTTCCTTACTAGAATCCATTGCAGGCGTAAGAAAACCCCAGCAGTCCGTCATTTTTGCATTGCAAACTTTAAGGTGCACCCTAGGATTATAGTTCATATCTGTAAATGAGTGAGAGGAGGAGGGAAAATAATTCAGAACAGGCTCTTTTAAAAAACATATCCTTATGTTACAATTGTTAAGGGAGAAATTGTTCCTAATGCTTGGTTCAAAGGTGCAAGGAATGTCCCTGGGCTCATTGCTACGCTGAGGGGGTTTCCACGGGTGCTCGCAGAGAGGTGCTGTGCTCTGTCCCTGCCTCCTGCACCCATGTGTGTCCTTTGAGACCCACCAGGGTGCCATCAGATCCCACCCAGTTTACCCCCAGCACAGCACCTCTCCTGCAGAGGGATATCTACGCACCAGGGCCCTAGGAAGCCTCTTTGCTCAGCACCCGAGGGCGCTCTGCTCACCTCTCCAGGGTCTTGCTTTGGGTCAGGGTCCCAAAAGAAGGCTGATACCAAGACTGCTTCCCCCTGCAGGTCCTAGCATTCCTCACAGCTGCAGAAGGTCATAGGAGAGGAGAGATGATGTCTGCAAGAGCGCTTCGTGCCATGCCAAATGGAAACTGGTTGCTCTTGTTTAACTGTCCTGATGCAAGAAGCTCTTTCCTCAGGTAATTTTCCAGTGATGCATCCAACCGCCTGTCCCACGTGTGCTCACTTCACCCCTTGCAGGTTGTGCTCCTCACAGGCTCGCTCATAAGTTTGTCTTATGAGTTCTGTAATCAAGGAGACAACACTTCTGGCTAATCTTCTGTACCACTTCCCGACTACAGCATGGGGTGGACTCTGTTTGCCAACCATTCCCTTTATCTGCTGATGCCTTTTCCTAGCCCACCTTTCAGGCTGAGTGCCAGCTACCAAGGAACCAGATCCCAGCGAGCTCCTCTTTGTTTACTGAGCCCTGGTCATACTCTGGTCTGATTATGCAGCAGAAATTAAGCTGTTTGAATGAATTTTATTCACATAGATAATAAAAGCCCGGAGCATTATGGGTGTTAGGCTCCTCAGTCACCTGAAATCTCCAGCCTTAAAAAACATGAGAAGTTTTGCCTCTTTTTCTGTGTCACCAAAAACCTACAAAGCAACTATATTTTGTGGGGCTATTTACGGAATACTGTGGGCTGCTTCATAGGAGATTTCAAGCCAACTGTCTTGATATTTTTAATTTACTGGCTGGGACAACAACGATGTACAGAAACCCATGATTAAATTAATTTACTACTACTTTTTTTTTAAACACAAATATTGCAGTTTGCTAGTTCTACATCATAAGCTGTAGAGCTGCCCTCTGTTTTTGACTGTTACTGAGGAGAGTTCTCTTTCCCAGGAAGAATTTTCACAGGCTTTCAAACTATCACCATTACAGTGTAGTAAATGGCATAGAGAGCCTGCAGCCTTTTGCCACCTCCTCAGAGAAGGAAAGGGAAGGTTATGTGACTGTAATTACCATGCAAATCCAGGAAATAAAGTGGGACATCAAGCAAAGTATTTAGTTGGAGCAAAGAAGTTTCTAGAGATGCTTCAAAACTGAAGGAGATGGCATCCCAGGCCCTGCTCCTTCGCACCTGAAGTTCTCAGAGCCATTGGGAAGGTGAGATGCCAGGCTGGAAGCAACAGTGGAAGAAAATGGGAACGTGGGCATAGTCTCGTTCGAACAGGGCGCTGCTGCTATGCAGAAAGGTGAAGCTAAGGTGCTGTTGACTAAGGATGGGATTTGTACCTCAAGGAAAGCTTATTTTCTGATGAAATGAAATCAGGGTTCCCATAATAAATAGGATGACAAAGCCTATGATTTTCCACTTTCCTTGTTGATACTTTCATTTGAAACAAAGAGCTTGCATTGTGCAGGAAAATAGCTCTTCCTTTGTTCCATGGAGAAATGCAGTAGCCTTCCATAGATAAACAATTGAGCAAAAGCCTGTGAAGGGGGGGGGAGGGAAGACCATTTGGAGATAAAAGGAATTTTTGCATGAACAAGCAAGGTTCAGCTGTAACTCAAGGACTTCAGTAACCAGTACTACAATGTTTCTCAACAACAACCATTCAAATGCATTTTTTCGTGTATCTGACAGTTTGTGTTTGTTAAATACTACTTGTCTCATGGGAATGATACAGTGACCTCTCACAAACATCCTCTGGTTTTCAGATGGTGCCTTGGAATTTGCTGGAAGTCTGGCAGGATAACGCAAACCTGGCATGAGGCACGGTGTGGTAGTATTATTGCCCTTGAACATGAGGAAGGGAAATCTGGGGTCTGTTTCCAGCCATCCCACTTACATTCTCAGCCCTGAACAATGCAGCCACCTTCAAGAGGCCTCAGCCTTGCTGCTGTGTTCAAGTGACAGGTGGAAAGATCACTTGCTCACTGTGGCTGCGTGTGAAGCAAAACGGGCTGTGATAGCATTTATTTCTCTCCACTTTTGTTGCCTGTACCTGAAGTTGCCACATGAAGAAGTAAAGCAACTCCTGCTGATCTGCCAACACCATACTGTGCTGCTGCAATGCCACCATCCATGCAGCGAGGAGCAGCGTCTTTCCTTTGCCCAGGACAAACAGGTTCCAGGGACAGGTTTGTGCTTCTCCAATCCTTTGTGTTCTCTGCCTCAGTTCTGCACCTGCAGAAAATTCACAGCTCATCCTAAATTCGCAGTGCATTTAGAAGGTACAAATATTCTTCAGAGCTTAAAATCCTTGGAGCAGCATCCAGCTCCACTGTAATATACACTTAATTCCCATACCACTAGGAGCAATTTCCATAACAACTGATGCCTGAGCAGTTAAAGGAGCCATCCAATCCAGTCCTCTCCTCTTGAAGCAGTTTTTATGCATCTGAAGCTTTTGGCATTAGCAGGGTTTCTCTAGAACTGGCATTAGAAAGAGTGTCCTTTGTGAAATAACAAGGTATTTAAAAATAACTGGGAGCTGTTACACGGTGCCCTCCTGACCCAGAGCTCTGCCCCGTGCTGGTGGCAGCGTTGATGGACAAAGGCAGAGAGGACTCCAGCTGCAGAGGGTCTCAGCAGCACAGCTCAGAGCGCCAACTGACCGCAATGTTGTCCCTTGATCCATTGCAAGGTCTCAGAATTCCCTTTATGCCGTGAGCCTTCACATCTGACCTGCAGCTCACAGAAACCAGTGGCTGACTGAAAATCAGCTTTTGTGAGCCTCTTGTTGTTCCATTCTGCACTTCATTGGCAGGGAAAAGAGCTCTTAATGAATCCAAGTCAGTCACTCCTCCCAAAGTACTCGGCATAAGGGCATTTAAGCCTGTGTTAAGAAAGAGTTTGACGTTATAATAAATAAGGACTCCAAAGCTTGCCTTGAAGTGGAGGGGGTGAGAAAATAACTTTTTAAGATTTTATCTGTTTAGTTTTACTTCTTTGTGATACATAAAGGTAGCCTGGAAAGTGAACTTTGCTATAAACTATTCTACTCACATCTGTACGCCAGAAATACCAGATTTTAACTTCCCCTTTTTTTGCTGAAGGATTCGGGGACAATCGGAGAACCTTTGGGAATCGGCCAAAGAAACAACAGGGCAAAGCGAGTGTCTAGTCTGCACGAACACCCCCCTTGTAAGAGATAAATGACTGACAGGTTCAGCAAGCTGGTACCACTGCTGTGGTGGAGGGAGACTGTGCTCCGGCTGTCAGAGACCGGCAGACAGTTTTGGTATCCCTGGCAGCTCTTGCCCGAAGAGCTGCGGCTGTGACAGGAAGGAGGATGTTTTTTTGTCATTTTTGGTGACCTAAGAAAATAAATTAACAGATGGTGTTCAGCAATGGCCTTTTTGGAGAAATACAACATTTTTGCAATCTGCCTTTAGCCAGAGATGATATAGGCACTAGCAGAATTAATTTGGTCATAGGCAGTCCAGTCAGGAAGGACAGAAAAACAGTTCTTCTGACCTGCACTGGGTTTATTGTGTTTCAAAAAGCTTTGATCACTTGGATAACACCTCCTCAGAAAATGACCTGAAATTGCTTCAAGGGAGAATACAACCTTCTCAATCTCTGACACCTCCTAGCATTTGTATTTGGTAACCCTTGCTCCCTCCTTTCAATTATCTACATCTAATTTTCATAGTCTGTTTTATTTCTCCAGCATAAGCACAGACCCTTCTGGGATGAATAGTGCTTCCCAGAGCTCCTGCAGTGCAATGCAGGTGGATCCCGAGGAGTCCTGGGAAGAATCAAAGATGTGGAAATGTCAGGTATGATCTTGCACACCTGCTTTAACACAGCAGATCAGCGCCCACTGGCACAGAGCGGTCTCTTTTATTTATATTGCTGTGGGATCAAGAGACCTTTGTTACCATCACAGATAGCAGGTAAGGGAGAAGACAGAAGTTAAAGTGAAGTGCAGCCCACAGAGTATTGTAATGAAGTAGAAGTTCTGTTGTAATTTGGTTCCTGAGGTTTAATTGTCTTTGAGTACTTCAGCTCGCCAGGGACTGTGGTGTTGTGGGACAATGAATAAAAGGAACTGGGATATCGGGTACCTTTCCTTTTCCTTATCTTGCCAAATAGTTGGAATTTGCCAAACCTTTTGAAAAATAACTGGAAACAGAGCCTAAGCACAGCTGCTTGCTGTTTCCTAGTAATTGGGGTGGGGCTTGGACCTTCAGCTGGATCATAATTGGGTAATGACTATATTTGTGGGCCATCTTTCTGCAGGATGCTGGAGGTACCTGAGTAGACCACAAGTCTCCTGTGCAGAGCTGTTTTAGGTAAGCTCTCTCTTGCCTATGCCCTGGGGGGTGGTTGCATAGTGCAGAGAGATAAGTATCCCACATTTAGCATCATTTGGAAAAGGTCTTGCTGAATGGCAGCACAGCCTCCTGGTGTTATCTGATGCTCGTCCTGGTTTTGTATCATCAGCAAATGTGCTGTAGGTCTGGAGGAGACTCTGAGCTGCAGGGCTGAGGGAACAAGTGGCTCGGTGAGCTGCAATGGGTGTGCTGCAGCAGAGGGCACCAGCAAGCAAGAGAAACTGTGCTAACAGCCCATACACTACTGATGGCTGTGTGGGTTACAGAGGCTGAGGGTGCTGGAGATGGGATTGGTGTTGTCCTTGGCGTGGGAAGGACCGATGAGGAGACCCAGCAGTCCTCTTTGTGGCCTTCTAGCTTGCTGTAACCACAGACCATGGGCTCCCGGTGTCCCAGACCAAACACATGCTGTGGCTTTGGGGTAACGCCTATAGGTGATGGAGATGATTTGTTCTGGGGTGTCTGAGGGCCTTCCAGAACACTCGGGAGCTTCTCCAGATGGGGGGGAGGCATCCATGTACTCATGTACATCCTGATTCCTGCAGAGGATGCTCTTGCCACCCGTGCAGTCACACTCAGAGAGCTGTTCTGTGTCAGGGCAATGTTGCCCTGGGGGATCTTGATCTTGATTTTCAGTACGGCTACAGACCATGAAAGCGGGGCCTTGTGATCCTTCTGGCTTTTTGGGTTTTAAGCAGGAGGTGTCAGAAAGTTACCACAGGAATAACTGAATGAACCCGAACACCATTCCTATGGATGCCTTCGGAACCTCATCGCCATCGCATGCCCGCTGTCCTGCAGCCCCTGTCTTCCCTGGAACCCAGCCCCCTGTCCCCCCCGAACTCCATCCCCACGCCCAGCTCCCGCTCCCCCTGGAACCGCATCCCCACCGCACGCCGTCCCGCAGCGCCTGTCACCCCCAGAACGCCATCCCCACGCCAACCCCACTCCCAGCCCCTGCTGTTCCCCCGAGTCCCCCGCCCACCTCCAGCCCCTGTCCCCCCCCGCCCATCCCCGCAGCCCGGGGCCGCCCCCCGCCGCGTCCCCTCCCCGTGCGGGCGGGCCGGTGCCCGGTGCCGCCCCCGCTCCCCGCCCCGCGGCAGCGCCAGGCAGGGGCCATATTGGCTGCGGAGCCGCATCCCGTGCGGGGACAGCCCCGCTATGGCCGCTACCGACCTCGAGCGCTTCTCGGTGAGCCCCGGGGCGGGCGGGAGGGAGCGGCGGGGAGGGTCCGGGGGTGCCGGGGCTCCCGGCGCTCCCGGCTCCGGTGCTCGATCGGGTGCCGAGACCGGTGCGAAAGCCGCTCGTGACCCCGCCTTGGGCGCCCGGGATGCGGGTCTGGTGCTTCGGGTTCGGCTCTGGTGCTGAGACCGGTACGAAAGCTGTTCGTGACCCCGCCCTGGCAGTGCAGGATGCGGCTCTGCAGCAGCGGTGCTCGGTCTGGTTGCTGAGACCAATATGAAAGTCATTGGTGGCCCTTCTTTGCATGTCCAGGATGCGGGTCTGGGGTCCCTTTGCTCAGCCCGGTGCTGAGACCCCTCCTTGAATGTTCAGGATGCGGCGCTGGTGTTCGTTCTGGTGCTGAGACTGGTACGAAGCCGTTCATGACCCCAGCTTGGTCCAGGATGCGACTCTGGGTTCGCAGTGCTCGTTCTCGTGCTGAGACTGGTAGTGAAAGCTGTTCGAGACCCCTCGGCTGCCCAGGATGCGGATCCGCAGCCCTGGTGCACGGTCTGGTGCTGAGACAGCTACGAAAGCCATTCATGACCTCTCCTTGAATGTCCAGGGTGCGACTGTGGGTCTTGTCTTGTGCTGAGATGACTACGAAGCCATTTGTGACCCCTCCTTGGATGTGCAGGATGTGGCTTCCCCGCTGGGACGGGTACATTAAACATTCCTAACCCCTCCTTGGTTGTCCAGGATGAGAGTCCAGGGCATTGGTGCTCAGTCTGGTGCTGAGACTGGTAACAAAAGCCACTCATGACCTGTGCTTGGCTGGCAAGGGTGCGGCTCCGGGGCCTTGGTGCTCGGTCTGGTGCTGAGATTGGTAATGAAAGCTGTTCATGACCCCTCCTTGGGTGTCCAGGATGCAGTTCCACGTCTTGGTCCGGTGCTGAGACTGGTAACGAAAGCCGTTTGTGATCCCTCCTTGGATGTCCAGGATGTGGCTTTGGGGCCTCAGTGCTCAGTCTAGTGCTGAGACCAGTAACGAAAGCCGTTCATGACCCCTCCTTGGGTGTCCAGGATGCTCACAAAGGGTATCCAGTGTCCCGTGTGTCTGCAGGCATAAAATATCCTGCAACAAGGGGTGGAAAGAAAAGGGGTCAGACCTTCCTAAATGAGAATTGTTTACATACCACTGGTATACAAACAGTGAGTAACTTAACGGTGTGTATAACGCTGTGAGAGACACCGATTCAAACATGGGTAAAGCAAACCCTCCAGGCTAAATGGTCTTGGAGCCAAGGTAGGAGGAATGCTGCACAGCAGATATGGAGCATGACCTGTGCATGGCTGTCTCTGCATCTCACATGTTGTATAACTGCTATCGGAAGTCAATCTGCCTAAAATTTGTGCTGGCTTAAAACCTATTCTTTGTCTACAGCTCAAATGTTTTGTTGTTGTTGGAAGGCTGTTGTAATTAAACAGCTCGGCGATGCGTCTTGCTGCCCTTCAGAGCTAAAAACATTTTTACCACATGAAATAGCATAGCTCTCAAAAGTCAGCAAGGTCTGGTGTGATATTGCTAAATAAATGGGAGCAGCAGTGGTGGTTTGTCTGAATTATAGCATGCCGTTGGAGCACAAACAAGTCCTTGCTACTGTTTTCTCTGTAAACTACCTTTTGCCAAGAATCTCAGACTCTGCTTTGTTTCTTTGAATCCTGGCCCAAAAGTTTCCAGCTCAAGAATGAATTTGCAAGACTGTAACTTACTCAGAACTCCCATAAAGGAAAATTGATTGTGGGCTCTTATTTAAGAAAGCAAATGCTTGTGGGCTCTGGGGAGAGGGGATTAAGGTAAAGCCTCGGTGGCATGGGTGGAGACATCACAACTGTCTCACTAAAATTCTGCGTTTGTGTCATATGTAAACCCTTTTAATGTTAATTTGCTGTGGCTTCTGGTGTGATTAACCCATAGGTGTTACAGGAGCTGAAGACATTGCCTAGCCTGGGAGAAAATTAAATCTAATCTTGCATTATTTGGATGGATACTTGATTACTTGGTGTACTTGTGTCAATACTGTCCCTTTTATTTAAAAAAAAGGAAAAAGGGGGAAGTTCCTGACGGTGCTTGGCTCTCGTTTGGGCACCGAAATGAGATGGCTGTGCTCCAATGTGACTTCAGTGTCCAACTCCATTAGGAGAAAAACCTGCTTGCTCTGTGCAGGGTGCTAGGGGATCTGCTGGTCTGCTTAGAGGGATCTGCTGGTCTTTGCCTTTCGCCTGCAACCACAGACCTGGCAGCAGCGGGTGGCAGAGCATCATCTCGTTTGCATTTGGTGTAGGGCAGAGGGCTGGTCCAGCTGCTCTTTCCTTTATCCTCAACACAGGTCTCAGCTCTGATGCTGTTCCTCCAGCAGTATCACGGAAACCTCATCATTTAGATGTTCAGAGTTGCTTTTCTGCAGGGTTTACAGCTTTCTTGGTGCCTCTTTATATCACTGTGCCTCAGTTTCCTGAGTCTGGGTGGGAATAGTTCATCGCTGCCAAGAAGAGGTGGTGATACTTTATTTTTTACCAGCTGTTTATATCTGCAGTGGGAAGCAGTGTTGGAAAAGCTTCTGAAGGAGGTTTTTGATGTACATAGGTCATGCTATTCAGATTGGTGAAGCTATTTATAAGTGTCCAACTGACATCCTGGAATGTAGTGACCCTTAGGTTTGGATAATGTCTTTTCAAAACTCCAGATATGCGCTTCCCTTGTGCAGTCCTCCAGAATGCCTCTGTCTCCAGCACAATAAAGTTCCCTTGAAGTGCTGCTGTTGGAAACTACCAACAAAAGCAAATGAAAGGAAGCTCACCCGGAGAAAGCTGCCTCTAAGGCAGCAGAATCACAGCAGCGATGCTCAAGACCGCCTTTGTTTTTGTGAATGTGGTGCTTGTGAGAGAGACTGGCTTCAGCCCCTGGAGACTGAAGTTTGCTGCTGCTCTGCTCTGCACTGGGAGCGTGGCTCACCAGTGCCTTGCAGGGCTTGGTCTGCAGGTATCGCTTCTCCGCAGCTGAGGTCAGATGTCTTCATTGCAGTTATCACCAGAGCAGAAAGCAGGCCAATGAAGTTTAGTTCAATTATGAAATACTTTAATTTGTCATCAAAGCTGAGAGCTTCTGTCACCTGTTCTGGCGACCGCTGAGCTAGCACATGGGATGACTGGGCTGGAGCAGATACTGGCAGTGCTACCAGGGATGTTGGTGTGCTGAGTGGGGAACAGCTCAGCCACCATGTGCAAGTGGAAGCCAGAAAATTTGTGAAAGCAGAAGCTCTGAAGGAAGCCAGAAAAACTGGAAAGAGAAGAAGTGATGGATAAACTACTGAAGATGTGTTGGAGAATAAATGGGATGAGATGTGAGACTGAGACATTAAGATGGTTTTGCTCCAAATCTTTCGTTTTCTCTCTTTTTTTCAATAAAACCCATTGACCTCCTGAAATGCTGTCCCTGAACAGTCTGTGTTAACCTGTTTGATGTGGAGGGGCAAAGGAAGTTGTTTGGCCTCTAAACTAAGCAGCTGCTTGCTCTCTTCCGCACGTGTGTGCAGAGGAGCAGAACTGCTGGGATGGAACTGCCATCATACCACAGGTTTTGAAACTGTCCTGGCTGATGGCTTTGTGTGCGCAGGGACAGTGTGCGCAGATGGGGATGGTGGTGCCCAGTGAAGAGAGCACAGCATGCAGGCCTGTAGCTGTGTCTGCTGCGGTTGCAGGTGGGTGTCTGTGTGCAGTCCTGAGAAGAGTCTGGAGTCCTCAGCACAAGAAGGATGTGGATCTGTAAGAGCGAGTCCAGAAGAGACCACAGAGGTGATCTGAGGGCTGGAGTTTCTCCTGTATGAGGACAGGCTGAGAAAGATGGGATTGTTCAGTCTGGAGAAGAGAAGGCTCTGGGGAGACCTTAGAGCAGCCTCCCAGTACTGAAAGGGTGCTCCAGGAAAGCTGAGGAGGGGCTCTTGATCAAGGATTGCAGGGACGGGACAAGGGGGAATGATTTTCAGCTGACAGAGGGGATACTGAGATGAGATCTTAGGGAGAAATGTTTTCCTGTGAGGGTGGGGAGGCCGTGGCACAGGTTGCCCAGAGCAGTGGTGGCTGCCCCATCCCTGGAGGTGTACAAGGCCAATTTGGATGGGGCTTGGAGCCCCCTGATCCAGTGGGAGGTGTCCCTGTCCATCGCAGGGAGTGGGACTGGATGGGCTTTGAGGTCCCTTCCCACCAAAACCATCTCATGATTCTATGAAGGTGTCCCTTCATGTTGGTGATGGATTACTAGCCTTTTACTGGTAACGTTTCTAGAAATTAATGCTCCATAGATCTTGCTAGAAAAAACAGCGCTTTCAGTAGAGGAAAGCTGAATAACATCTTCCTTGCTGGAAAGAGGCAGTGGGATATTTTTTGCCACAGTGAACTGTTGGACTGAGGGGATCTGACCAGTCTGGCAGCTTTGCCTGAGCGTTACCTCTGTACGTACCCTGCCTTCTTGTGACCTTTGAACGGGGCTGGTTCCTGCTGTAAGTGGCTGAGTTGAGAGGCTTCATGTGTTTCTGTTGCTGCTGTTTTCAGTGAGCTCACGTTGTCTCTTCTTGACTACGTGGTCTGAACCTTCTCCTTGTATTCTGTCTGTAAAGATGGGCTTGTGCCCATCTCTCGGTGGGCTGAGAGCAGCTCTGTGTGCTGGGGCAGAGCACACTTACCAGTGCAGGTCCTAGCATAGGCTCACATTTCCTTTTAATCAATCTCTTGAGGCTGATGTTTCCATGGCTCAATTCCAGTGGCAACTGGGGTTTGTTTGGATTCAGACATACCCCTTTCCCTGTGTTTTACCCAGCCAGCAGCACCATTTGGAAGTTCCAGGGTTAAATTTCCTTGTCTGTTTTTGTCATTCAATTTTTTACCTTTAGCCTGGAAAAACTCAAGTGATCCCCCATGCAGTGTGGAACAGGAGTGACAGATTTTTCTCCAAGCTGGTAACGTGCCCCAGGAAGAGGGCCCAGCGGGTGCAGCCCTTTTCTTCCCTGCCTGGGCCAACTCTTCTGCCTGTTTATGCTTTTTTTGGGAAGGAGGGATGGGGAAAATCGTCTTCTACTGGAGGAGGCAAATTGGCGGTTGCCTCTCCGAGCCCCGCAGTCCCTCCCTGGGAGGCTCGCCTCTGCTCATACAGGAAGCCAGCTCTGACTGTCTCAACCACAGGAGCAATTAGCTCGACCACAGTCCATTGCCGTTAAACACTTATTTTGAATGTATGCTCTGGGAACAAACGTTGTCCAGAAAGTCTTCTTTTCTGTATTTTTTTCCCCCTCCCCGCTGTGGTGCTGCTGCTGTCAGTGAATCCGGAGCGTCTCTTCCTCTTGCAGCAGAGATGCAACATGTTGTTCTGCGTGGGAGCTCCAGAGCTGCTCTTAACCGCTCGTAATCGCAGCGCCGAGGCGGTGGGTGGAAGGACGTGAGCTGGCGAGTGTTGGAGCCACATGTGCCCTCTGCATCGTCAAAACAGATGAAAGCCTGAAGAATAACTCCCTTTCAGGAGGCCGGCACGGTGTCAGGGCTCAGCGTCAGTGCTGTGGTGGCAGCTGTCAGCCAGCCTCCAGTGTTGCTGGAAGGCCAAAAGCTCCCTGAATATTATCTTCTGCAGCAGAACAGCAGCGCTGTCGCCAGCTGCGGGAGAGGCACAGCCCTGTCTCCGCGTGCCCCCACTGTCCCCAGTCCTGTCGTCTCGAGGCACCACCGTGCAAACCAAGTGCTCTGGGGATGGGGCTGTTTGACTGGCTGCAGGAGTGGCTGTTGTGCTTGTCTGCTTTCCTTCTTGTGCTCATTTGGCTCAGAGGTTGGGAGGGGAAGAAGTGGCATGATGCTGAATTGGCTTTTCCTGAGTTGTGCAATGAAGAGGAGGAATTTGGGAGGCCGAGGGACTGAGGGAGACACGCAGGGTGTGGGCATGCAGCTTCTACCCCACCTGACTAGGGTAGGGGCACATCCACGTGGTTAACTTTTGATTATTCAGAACGTGTCCTGGGCACATTTCAGGCTGGGAGAATCTGCCTTGCTTGTTTCAGATTAGCTGCAGCCCTTAGAAATAATGTCATCCTGTCCCATGTTTGTGTTTGGATGAGGTGGGGCCTCTGTGTTCATGCACAGCCTGCTTGTTTCTCCTCATCCTGAAGTCTGTGCAGCTGCAGCAAGCCCTGGCTTAGTACCTGAAACTTTGCATTGGCAATGTAAAAGTGCGGGATGGGTAGGAGAGGAAGAAGAATCCTGAAGGTGCTGCTTCTCAGTCCCAGCCATGTGCTCGTCTTCCAGAGCCTCTTCTCTTGTCGAAGTGGCTGTGCTTGCCTCTGACTTGTGATATTTGGATGCAAAAGGTGGAGCCAGACTGGGAGCTGGCTTTCTCCAAAATGGGGTGACAGTGGAGATTTTCAGAGGGTTGAGGAGATCAGTGTCCTGTGATGAGAACCACAGGCTTCTCTGATACTTCAGAGTCCTTGGTCTCGGCTTGCAGGCTGACCGGGGCCCGTGGGGTCGGGGTTGGAGAGGCACCACTTTGTTTAGATGTTCGGATTCCTTTGCGAAGCCAGAAAGCGTCTGTCTCCCACACACATGAAATTCCAGAGATGTCAGCCGGCTGGAGAGATGTTCCCATGGAGCACCCTGCTGCAGGGCTCTTGCCCTCTCTGGCTTGCACAGCGCCTGAGCTGGGTTCCCATCCTCTCCTCGGCGCTGCATGAGGTGCCGTGGTGAGGCTGTGCCACCACGGCATTACGTGTGCCAGGAGGCATGCGGGGAATGTCTCCAGAGTCCTCCGAGGCAACGGGCGTTTTGGTGGGTGGCTCTTGCTGTACAAGCATGCCTTCAGCTCCGGGCTGGCCTGAAGCACCTTCCCACAGCTCCTGTTGTTCACACTGGAAAACCGACCCTTGCCCCAGCCAAGGTTGCTCAGGTCGATTGCTGGGAGAGGAGAGCAACTGTGCCGTGTTCAGTCAGGTCAATTCCTGCAGATGCCTGGTGCTCGTGGGGCAGCTCGGGTCAGAGCGACATCGCTGGGTCTCCATCCAGACCCTCTTACAGGAGGCTGCTCCAGGCTTGGGATCCTAATCCATGTTGATCTGGCTTTCAGCTCTGGCACGGTAAAAGGGCTGACAGAGCCAGCCTCCCAGGAACTCTCTTCCCGTCTTCTGCAGCAAAGGTGTTTCCAGCTTATATTCATAAATATAGATTTATTCTGTATTTTCATACAGAATGAATAATTCTTTCAGCTTATCTTTTTGCTTGATGCATTTTTCAGATAGAGGTTTTCTTTCTTCATTGTCGTGACTCTTCAGATTAAAGGTATTTGGTGCTAATACACTGTGAGGCTTTCTGGAGGCATGTGTTAATAGGATGAATAGCAGGCAGCTAATTAGCATGATTTCTCTGGTTTAATTCTGAGTGGCTGTGGTATGGAAAACTTCTCTTTCTGGTGTCTTCCAGGCAGGATGGCAAGGAGTCCAGTAGCTGAAGAGCTGTTTGTGGAGACTCTGTGGGGTGGTTGTGTAAGGCAAACTGGGGAAAAAGCATACAGTGGTGAGCAAAACTCTTAGGTTCCCATTATATCTCTGTTCCCTTGTCTAAAAATATAGTGAATAATAGTACTTTTTGTAATCAGGCAATACATTCTGGAAACGTATGTGGGAATTAGCTATGTTTATTTTAAGTGGTAACTAAAACAAATAATCTTGGTGGCTGATATCCAGCATGGCTTGTTCAGCCTGATGGGGATCTGGATCCTTTACCCCTTTCAGCATTTGTTTTAAACTGCCTCTGTCCTTTTCCATGCCACTCCTTCAGGGCAGGCACTCAGTTTCTCTCTTGGCTTTGTCCCATGGCCATTTATATTTGCCAATATTTATCTCCTCTTCCCTAGGGTAGGATGGTGGGGAAGGGAAGGACCCTGCTGGTCGGGTCAGTTGAGTGCAAGCTGGGAATGCGTCTGCTGCCTTGGGTGAACTTGGGAAAGGCTCTTAATGGAGAAGGTGATAATGTTAGTCTCTTGTCAGTGTTAATGCTGAAGTTCATTAAATTAAAAGCCTCTGCACCTTCTGAATAAATAATTTTGAAAAGGAATGAACTGGGATAGTCTCGTGAGTTCGTGTTTGTCTGCATTTTGGGTTCTTTTTAAACATACTGAAGAAAAAGTTACGTTTGTGGTTTGGGCTTTGCTTTCTTGGTTTTGAATAGTTCATGGGGGGATGGAATTCTCAGGCTGATGGAAAAGCTGAACTTTCTCATCCCTTAAGGTCATTTCGGAGGAAATGTCTTTCATTTTTGGTTCCATAGTTTTTCTCTGTTTTGACCAACTTTCCTTATTCTCAAAGGCAACATTCACGCTTGCAAAACATAGTGTGCATAATGCCCGGCAAATCCTGTTTTGCTCCTTTGTAAACTCTCATCCAGGCCTTGTGATGGGGACAAAATGCATGTTTAATCCTTTCTTAGTTAAGAAAGGCCTCAATTAATGAGGCCTCATAAATGTTATAGGGAAATAGCTAAATAACAGCTTATGAAAAGGGAGCATGTGGGAATTTTGATTTAGTGTAAGTCAGAGAGGAATTGAAGCCAGAAACAGTCAGTTTGTTTGCAGAGAATTAAGGCTGATGTTGCATTCACAGGTTGTGGATGTATCATCTCGGGGGTACAAGGGAAAATGAGAAGCTTTTACTCTCCCTTCAAACTTAGCTGTGAAAGTCAGCAAAACCTGGTTTTCATCCTGCGCCAACTGGATCCTGTGGATGTGTGTAGGACTTTTATTTGATGTTTTGTGGAATATTTAATTTTTTTTTTTTTCAAAGGAGCAAAGGCTGCTGTGACTGAAGCAAAGCTGAAAGCAGTGCCTGCCATTCAGCTGTTTGCTTGCAAATGCTAAAGTGAGCTGGCTGGCGTAGAAGGAGAACACGAGGAGGGAGCAGATCCCTGCTCCTGGCTGCTGGAAGTGCTGGGCATGCAGTGCACTGCTGGGATATCAGTACAGGGTGTGCTGCAGGAGTCACAGAATCATGGAGTGGTTTGGGCTGGAAGGAACCTCGAAGCCCATCCAGTCCCACACCCCTGCCATGGGCAGGGACACCTCCCACTGGATCAGGGGGCTCCAAGCCCCATCCAACATGGCCTTGAGCACCTCCAGGGATGGGGCAGCCAGGGCTTCTCTGGGCAACCTGTGCCAGGGCCTCCCCACCCTCACAGGAAAACATTTCTTCCTAATAACTAAACTAGATCTCCTCTCTTTCAGCTTAAAACCATCCCACCTTGTCCTATCCCTGCACTCCCTGATCAAGTACAGTTCTATCCCTGCACTCCCTAATCAAAACACTGCTTTCGCACCCGGAGCTTTGGTACAGGAAAGCAATTAAGGAGTTTGCCTAAGGAGTTCCTGCCTTAAAAGGAGTTTTGATTTCTCACTTGAATCCCTGCCCACCTCCTTATGGGGAGGTGTCTACAGCGTGTGTTCAGCATTCCACATTTTTACAGGTGTGCCGGAAAGCGTCCTCTTCCCCGAGGGCAGCCTGTGGTGTACAGGATGTTGTGAAACATTGATACTGGAACAGTCATTTGTTTTCCCGAGATGCCAAGCTTTGTTCTTCACAGTGGTCTTGCTGGTCTCAAGGTTTATGAATAACTCTTCTAAATGGGCCCAGAAGCTTTTGAGAAAGATGTCACTTCAGGCAACGTAGCCTGTAGTTAGTCCTAAAGGGAGAACCTCCACTTCCAAGTCTTCTTGCCTCTGTTGTGTAAAGTGGCTCTCAGTTTTGTTTGGTGTGCCTTGGTGGTAACTCCAGAGCTGGTTTCTTCAGTGATGTTTTTGCCTGCTGGAGTGCAGCTGGGAGCCAGGAGGGATAGGAATAAAGGCTCAAGTGTCTGGGAAAATTCTTGTCATTCTTAGGAGAGCAGTTTAAAGTAGGGCTGGGAATTGTGTTGGTTTAGCGAGAGGTTTTTACTGGGGAACTGCTGTGTGTGCTGGAAGTTGTGGGGTTGCAGCAGCTGGAGGTGATTGGCTGACACAGAGGGATGGCTCAGCCATGGCTGTGCTCTGGTGTGCCCTGTGTTGGAAAAGGGAGGGAAGCGAAGGCCCTGGGGCTTTGCCCTCCCACTGCTCGGGAGTAGTGTTGGACATCACAGCACTACCATTACAGTTATTTAGGGTGAGAACACTGTCCCCCTCCTTGCAAAGGCAGAGTTGCTCACACCCCAGCAGAAGTGTCCTGTTTGACTGGCCAGGTCTCACCACGGAGCGGGCTGGAGTGAAGCCCAGCAGGTTGCTATTGTGAGTCGAGTGGCAAATCGGCAGAAACCCCACATCTGAAATTTTCTCCATGGGCTTATTTTTAGTTTCTTCTACTTCCAGCCTGTTAAGTGCTCTGCAATGGGCATCTGGAATTTTAAGCACGTGCTTAAGAATAACTGAAAGCCTTTGGAGCTGAGTATGTGCTTGCACTTTGCAAATCTGCTTGAGGTTGGGTGGCATTGAGATGTGGCAGCTTTAGCCTAAGAGGTGCTGTGAACTCCATGGGCCAGCCCTGCTGGAAGTGTGCTTCTTTCATCTCCTATACCAAAGGCACCCACCAGGTCATGCTTACTGCATGTGAGCCCTCTATAAATACTCACTATGCTCAACATCCTCTGACTATTGTTAGACCTCTGTAAATCTGGTCTTGTTACCTCAGGGGGCCTCTTTCTGCTTAGTAGACTGTAAAGTGCAAGCTGATCCATTGATGCTGTAGTGCATCTCGTAGTTCTGAGCCTGTGAGTACCAGACAGATAACATTCTGGTGTGTGATTGTGTCTGTTCTGAATGTTGGTAGCACCAGCGAGGCTTTTCAAACGTCAGGGCATGGTGTAGCTGTTCCTACCCCTCAGCTGCTGAGCTTGGCAAAGGAAATGTTTGCTTCATGGGAACCCAAGTCCACACTTGCTGCTGTTTTTTTGCAAATGTCAAGTGGCATTTTTTGAGCCAGTATTCAGAGATAGAGAGGGATCTCCTGATTTGCTAGATTTCTCTGCATTGATCCAGAAACTGGGCCCAGCCCTGGGGAGTGTCTGCTTGGACAAAACAACTGGAATTGGCTTCCAACACTGCCCAAAGGTGTTTGGGCAAGTACTCGGCTACTCCATGACTCAGTTCACTTATAACCTGAGGGGAAAACTACCAGTGCCTCTGTGAGGAATCTTGCAGGGATGGGTTTTGGGGGAGGTCCCCTCAGCATCACTGGGTTGTGGAGTCGGGTGGGACCCTGAAGCAGCCCTCTCTGTTCCATGGTTTGGGGCAGTCCACCTTGCCCTGCCACCTGACCTGCTCACTCCGAGAGGATGCCTGCACATGGGACCAGCTTGCTCCACTTGGATTCAATGAACAGCCAGATCTCATCCAGTCCTTCCTCTGCTTGGTTGCAAATGAGACTCCCTGCATCAGGACCAAATAATTTCCTGATTCCATGCATTTCCATTCAGGAGACAAGGGAATAGCATCCTACAAACCCCACTGGTGTCTCTGTTAATCTTTGTGTTGCATGCACTGTTGTGGATTGTGGACAGGGAATCAAGAAGGTGAAGTCATTGCTTTGTGACTAAGAGCAGTCCCCAGCTGTGCCGGGTGCTGAGCCGGCCCCTGCAGCGCTGACTGCTCCGTCCCACCACGGGAGCGCTGCCAAAGGCGCCGTGGCCATGCAGAGCGGGGCCCACGCAGAGTGGGGCCCACGGGAGCTCTCCTTGCCCTTCCTCTTGCTGTCACATTGATCAGGGAGCTGCAATCTGTCTGCTGGCATTGCTTTATCTTTCTGTTTTGATTTGATTGTAAATTGGAAGGGAGCGGATCTGTCTGTGCTCTGCACTTTGCAGGGTGCCCAGCACCCTGATCCGTGGTACTGCAGTGCGAAACGATGCTCTCGTGGGTACATCCAGTGCTATAGAGCTGCTGCTGGGCATGGGTGTGAGGGTGATGGATCTCAGAGGGGGATCCAGGCTGCAAAGTGCTGGTGGATTTGGTATTGGGTAAGGTCAGGATGTCATCCAGGGTGGAGGAATTAATAAACAAAAGTGTGCCTCAGTAGTGGGAACAGAAGCAGTATGGAAAAGTGCTGTGCTGATGTTGTGTAGTTCCCCCTTGCTATTCTATGTGTGTGGAAAACATAAATGGCATAAGCCTGGGAAGAGAGGAACCTGAAATACCACTGCTTGTGGGCTCTTGGGACAAGAAAGCTCTCGTGTGAACGGCCGTGCCTCTCCCCTGCGTGTGGGTTTGGTGTTTGGCCATGGCTCAGTGGGACCCTGAGCTGGTGGGACTTTTCCCTTTGGGTTGAAGCTCATCACTCAATTGTAAGCCCTCTTCATTGAGGAGAAAGAAGTAAGGATTGAGATTCTCCTCCTTTTTCCCCTTTAGGCCTCTGCTGTTTTGCTGTGGAAAATGTCAGCTGTCTCATTTGTGTTTTGTTGGGCCACAGAAATAGGAGAAGGCACCTTAGATACAGAAGAGCGCTCTGTGATCCCTCGGGGTGCAGATCAGAACCAGGAGCCTTCACTCAAGTGAAGGTTTAGCTGATAAGCAGCTGAACCATGTGATTTTTGGTTTTTGCTTTTGGTTTTACAGGGTGCGTTCACAAGTTGCTTGTACTCTGAGGAGTCTCCTGCAGCAGGGCCCAAGATTTGTGTTGTATCTCTCATCGTGCCAAATTCTTTAAACCATAAAATTTTTAAAAATCACCATTTTAAAAATTAACCATCACCACTTATGATTGTGGCATTCAATTACACCTGCTTCATTCAGGAAAACAAAACTCAGGGTTGTCTGAAGCAGAAAACAGAAGCATAAGTCACCATTTCTTGTTGAGATTAACTGAAAAATGGTAATTCTCAGTATCTTTTTTTAACCAACTGATGTCAGAGTCGTCTCGTATATCCGAGCTCCAGTCTGTTCATGCTGCTGCTGGTGTGAAAGCAAAGCAGGTCTAAAAGCAGAGTGTGGTGCTCTGCTCTGCACCCAGAGTCCTGACTGGGAAAGCGATGGACAGGCGAATGGGGAGCTGATCTCTCGCTGCCGACACCCCCTGTCAGCGCAGAAAGCCACTTTCCTGGGAGAGGTTGCTGAAAGATGTAATGATGCAAAGTGAAACTGATGCTAATTTGGAGGTGAAGCATGAAGAGATTGGAAGAAGAGAAACTGTGATCGGGTTTTTCTTTTTTTAAAGGATCGTAGGCACGCTGGTTGGTGCTGTAGCCTGTGCCACTTCTCACAGGTTTCTTTAATCCTTCTGTCTACTAGGAAGAGCCTAATTAATATGTGAATGCTGTGTTGATCCTCTTATAGGGATCTGAATTTGGTCTCTGTTTCTCTGCTACCTTTTCTTGTCTCACTTGCAGTAAAGGCCCTAATAACATATCAGCTTCTACAGCTGTGGTTTGTGGCCAGCTGCCCCTGCCTCTTTCCATCCCCATGGTCCCACTGTGTGGTATAGTTTGTGGGACCCTGCTGTGGAAGGGCTTAGGAAGCTGGTGTGGATTTGAACTGCTGGTTTCGGTTCTCTGGGCAGCTTTGTGGTGGTGTGGCCACAGGAATGGACCAGCGTGCCCTGGTGCTTCCCAAGGGCATCGCCAGCCTCCAGCAGAGCGTGGCCAGGAGCTGGGATGGCTGGTGCCTTCCAGCAGGTTTGAAGCACGGTGTTTGGAGGTTTCTTTTCGATTCTTGTAGCCATCTGTGCTGCCAAGGGCACATCTTTCTGCCTGTCTTCTCCATGGTGGGGGAAGGATCCTGTGATGTAGCTGTCGAACCAGAGCCAAAGATCAATTTCCCTCCGGAATGGCTGCTGTTCCCATGGCCGTGCCCCTAGATGCCATTTGTGTGCTTGTTGCCTTGATAGACTCTGCTTTTTGGTCCAGCCAGACTGTCTGTGAAAATATTTAAAGGACTTTGGATTAGAAATTCTGCTCTGATTTTCTGATGACTCTTTTCTTTCCCATCAAATTCCAGATTCAAAATGCAAATTATCCCCTTTTCTCTCTACTTTGAGCTCAAGGCACAGAAGATCTTCAAAGAGCACATTCAGATGCTCCAAGCAGAACCCTGGTAGCTGCCCATCATAGGATGCTATTAGTGATCCAAGAAGAGACACTTGGAGCCATCCTGGACTCTCAATTATAATGTTGCAAAATGACCAAATGGGCTTCAGAAAAGGTTATTTGCAGCCCCAGGATGGGGTCTTGCCTGGTAAGAGGGTCGTCTCTCCAGGCTGTGAGATGAGGGACTTAATTCTCATGGGAAGTGTTGCAGAGACCAGTGCAACTGGAAAGGGCGGGGCTGAGTTTTCATCTGGTTGACGCTGTGGCCAAGCCCATCCAGCTCTGCTGCTCGTGGCCTGCAGGGCGGTTGCATCTGTCGCCTAATGTGGGAAAAGCCTTCCTGAAATTCTTAGCTTGTGTTTAAAACAAAAACAATAACCCCTCCACATGGCTGCATTACTGCTGCCCTCATTTGTTGCAGCATTTATATTCAGGATTGATTATTTATGCTGAGCGTTGCAGCCTGGCTGCTTCTGCTGGGAGTAAGTCAATTTTGAGTGTGACCTCGTTGTCTTTACTAGCAGGTTAATCTGTCCTTGAGCCTGCCTGGGTGAGCAGGAGAGGCCACAAGGGTTGATGATTCGGGGTGGGACTCCCAAATGGTGGGAAGAGGTGCCAGTGGGTGATCATTGGGGTGATGTTGGGGTTACTCTCCAGGGCAGGTCAGCACATCAAACAACACAAGTGAGCAGGAAAATCAATTGTATTCACAAGGCTGTTGAGCTTCTAAGCTCGATGGATTGAAGGGAAAGAATAGAAAAGAGAACACTCTGGTTTTGTTTTCTTTTTTCATTCTTTCTAGTCTTAATCTTACTACTTTCCTGCAGTTGTTGCCGTTGTTTGTCCTAACGCGGCAACAATAGCAAAATCCCATTTAGAGGCTGAGTGACAGCTGAAGGCACTGCAGGCACAGCAAATGGGTTTCTGCTTTGGTATCAGCAGCGTCTTGGACTTGAACCAGATTATTATCGCTGCTTACAGAAATAAAAGGAAACTGTGCATTTCAAGGTCACTGACAAAAATATTCCACTGGTGTTTGGCTGGTTGGTTTAGCAGCTTCAAGAGACGATGAGCAGTTTTGAGTAAGTGTATTCTGGTCCTGTAACGAACGGCAACCAAACACCAAAAAAAGAAGATAAAAAGAAAGCCCTGTGCGAATGCTTTTGGGCTTCCTCTGGCCGAAGCCTGACTGAGTTCTCAATGCAGCCTTGCTGAGCTGGAACCTATTTTAAAATCCCGAGCAGTGGTGCTGCCTGTTGCCTGGAAACCTCTTCCTTGCCTCGGGCACTCTCTGCCTAATCATAGCCATCGGCAGCCTTTATTTATTTCCCTTCCAAAATGTCATCCCAGGCTTCTGGGTTTGTGTTTTTGTTTGCTTGTTTTTTGTTTATTATTTAATATGAAAAGACACAAAGTGTAACCATCAACCCTGGGTGACTTTCTGTGGGAACAGCTTGTTTGGCCGTCACCATGTGGCAGTGGTGGGCACTGGTGTTTGAAGGTCTGCAAGGTGGTGGCTTAAGGAACAGTGGGTAGAGGAGAAGTGGGGGCTGAGGGGATGGGACTGCAGGACCGAGGAAGCCCCCTGAGCTCTGCTGGTGCCTGCAGTGGCTTCTTGTGCCGGTCTCCTCCTTAGGAGGAAAACCAAACCTAAACAACTCTGAGCCCTCTCCCAGCATGTGTCCAAGTTCTGCCCAGTGCGGTTGCACCGTCCCATGCCGGATCCGTGGCTCAGTGTTGGGCTGCCTCGGTCAGCATGGGATTTGCTCACTCTTTTTCTCCCTGTGTGCTGGGAAATCATCCTGCAGTTGGGGTCTGTCCCTGGAGACGTGGCAGCCTGAGCTTTCCCATCTCCATGTGGTGACAGATGAGTGAAAGAAAGAATAAATTGGAGGTTGCTGTGTCTTAGGGGCCCTTTTAAATTCACCTCAACTTTTGGCCGCTTTAAAACCTTAATTGATGCTGTTTCTCCCACAGGGAAACTTTACATGATTGCTATTTCCGCTTAGTTAGTGAGCGCGATCGATCCTGATGGGAGGAAACAGAATTGATTGCAGGAGCCCCGCTGCTATTCGGTTGTGTTTCTGTCCAGGGAGTCCCTTGGGAAAGCACTGGGCTAAAATCATCTGCAAGTCACTAACAAATGCTAACCAGGACAACCAGAAGGTCTGTACCTGAGACAGAGGAGCTGCTTCAGCAGTTCACAAGTTGTTCTTGTGATTTAAATGGTTTATTTGACAAAGCTGAGAGTATTTGTTCTACCAAAGGCAGACCCAAAGGGGGTTTTGACTGAGATGCAGTTAAACAAAGGTTTGTATTTTGTTTAGCCATCCTATTGCAGGCACAGAGCAATTCACAAGGCTTAGCATGTCATTTTTTCTTTTTCCTCTCAAGTTAACTTAAATCTTGACAACCAGCTTGGGCTGGGTATGCTCTTGTCTCACAGTCTTAGTGCTGAGACATTGAATCAGAATTGTCAGGGACAGACAAAAGAACCAGAGCCAGGCAAAGGGCAGGCACTTCTTCCATCTCCATCTTTCAGTGTGTGCTGGTGGTTAAGAAAAACAGACTCATTTACCAAAGGAACTGTGACAGCGCATGAATCATGCTCTGCAATCACATATCCTCACTCCTCTTATCCATGCTCAGAGTGCTGGAGAAGCTGCTGCAGCTGTTGGTTGGCTCCCTGTATCCACACAGCCTCGTTTTGTGTAGAGAGGTGGCAACATCTGTTGAAATATTTGTGCAAATCCCAGCTCTGCCGTTCTTAACCACTAGAAACAGAAATGACCATTCTGTCGAATCCACTCTTCTGGAATTATAGCGGATCTGGGCTGCCTTTCTGCAGCGCACAAGGCACAGACCTGTTGTCTCCTCAGATTGTCCTAGTTTCTAAGCAAAGCTTCCTACAGGTGATCAGCAGAGCCTTCCTCTGGGAAGGAGACAGAAGGAAGAACGAAGTATATGTAGGGAAGGCAGGAACAGGAACAGCAGAGAAACGGTGGAAGATTGTGTGATCACAGATGGTAAAGCAAGAGGGTTCCTCGCCCTGCCTGTGTGACCAGCACCCTGGACATGTGAGCGAACAGAACCACGCTGCTCATGGCAATAGCAGAGGAAAAAGATATCAAGAACTCAGGGAGTGGGGGGAATGCAGTCTGTCGAGCTGAATGCTGGAGGGCTTAAGAAAATGAAATAAAAAAGGGTGAGGAGAAATGAGTGCTAAAACACATGGTGGTGGGTTTTTCTTTGCTAATCTCTCCCAGCTGCATGTAGCTGGAGCTCATGCTTAGTGTTTTCTTTGTAGCCTGGTAGCTTGGTTCTCCCAGTTCCTCATTAAGATCAGTATTTTCCCCTCTCTTTTCTGTTGGTGGTGGCTGGCAGTGGGTTTGAGCTGTGGTGTGTGAAAACACAGGCTCTTGTGGGCAGCGTTGGGGTTTGCATTGGTGGCTCTGCAGTGCCTGGGAGGGTGGTTGTTTCTTGGGCTTGGTGGTTCCTCTCGTGTTTCTGACTTGCTTTCTCAGTGCAGTCAGTCTTGCTAATCTGGTTTTCTCTCCCTACCAGAACGAAGAGAAGAGGAACCTTTCCCTGGGGGGCCATGTGGGCTTCGACAGTCTCCCCGATCAGCTGGTCAGCAAGTCTGTCACACAAGGCTTCAGCTTCAACATCCTCTGCGTGGGTGAGCATGGTCCTCTGCAAACAGATGTGGGCTGAGCTGGTGGCGAGGTTGGGACTGGGATTTCTTGTGTGTCTTGCTGGGCCTCAGCAGTGACTTTAAGCAGTTCAGAAATGCCTAAAAAATGCATGGTAATTTCAATGAACTTGGGCTTTCTAGAGTCTGATGCTTCTGGGTTGTGACTTTGGCAAATGATTGTTGGACGCTCAGTCTGATGGAAGTTGTCCTAGCAGGTCCAGAGCTGTCTGCCTGTTTCTTTGCACAGAAATGGGCCCTCAGATTCCCTCCTCATGGGGTCCACACCCTCAGAAAAGGCAGCTCCTCAGAGACTTTACTGGCCAGATAAAGCGAAGAGAGAAGCCTGTAAAGTCAGAAATCTCACAGAAAGGAGCGTGAAGAAGCCTCGTTGTCCTGTGCCCTCCACAGCACACTCAACACCCATCGCCTTGTGTAGATCTGCAGGGTTACCTGGAGCTACTGCTGTGTTTGGGACAGCCAGCAACTGATCCAAACAGTCTTTGTCAGTAGAAGCAGCTGAGTTTTACTCTCTCATCTGAAGGTTCAGAAGGCTTCACTAAAATTGTGCTCTCCCCAGCTTCTCCAGTGCAGGATCCCAAGCACAGAGTGTGTTCTGCTGTGCTGTGTGATCCTCACCAGGAAGATGAGACCAAAGTGCTCTGTGTTAGCCTTGCATTGAACATGGGAGGCCTTAAAGAATGCAGTTACCTGTCTGACAATTATTTGTCTGTCCACAAGCAATTTGTAGTAACCTTTCACAATATAATTTAGTTCTGCTCTGGAATTAACGTTCTTTGAAGACCTGTGACAGATTCGTGCTGATGATTTCTCCTTCCTAGGCGAGACTGGCATTGGGAAATCCACGCTAATGAATACTCTCTTCAATACTACGTTTGAGACAGAGGAAGCCAGTCACTACGAGAGCGCGGTTCGCCTGCGGCCACGGACCTACGACCTGCAGGAGAGCAACGTCCACCTGAAGCTAACGATTGTGGATGCGGTTGGATTTGGGGACCAGATAAATAAAGATGAAAGGCAGGTCTCGTGCCATCTGCTTGGCATTTCTGGGCTTGCCTGTGGTGTTGCAGAGGAGGTGCCCGTGTTTCTGTTAAGAGAGTGGCTCTGGTTCTGGGGACTTAAGGTAGGGGGAGTTGGGTGAAGAGCTGAAAAGAGAGGTCATAGGAGTTATTTCCAGCAGGAAATGATGTCCTCCAGGAGCATGAGCAGCTAATGAGCTGTCCTCAGTGCAGAGTCATGTGTTCTGGCACTGATTGGTGTCTGGACCTGTCTCAATTACACAGACATCTTGCTCGAGCCTTAGGTAAAGGTTTTTCTGGGATTCCGGGGTCTCTCCTTGTCATGTTGCAGCCAGATGGCTCTGCCCTGAAATGGGGCAAAGTGTCATGTGTGGAAGCAGTCATCTTTCCATGCTCCACTGTCCTTAGACTTTGCAGTGCAGCCTCAGGAGACTCCAGCAACCTTTGGATTGTAAGGTCTGTGTGTAAATGCCACACTTTTCCTCTTGTAAGCCTAAGTTGTTTGAGTCTTAGAACTACTTTTTAAACGATCCCATGGTTTGTCTCGGAGAACTCCTTAAGCCTTCAAACTCTGTAATTTTGAGCCCCAGTATCTGGGTTGCTAATGGTATGGTTTTAGTTACAGGCCTATAATAGAGTACATTGATACGCAGTTTGAAAATTATTTGCAAGAAGAGCTGAAGATCCGACGGTCTCTCTTCAACTATCACGACACGAGGATTCACGTCTGCCTGTACTTCATCACCCCAACTGGGCACTCGCTCAAGTCCTTGGACCTAGTCACTATGAAGAAGCTGGATAGCAAGGTAAGGGCTGGAGACCATGCTTCCCATTTCTGGAAGTGGTGATGCTTCAGTTAATATTGATTGCCTGGTGGAAGGCTCTGTTCCTTCCGTGTAAATGCTGGATTCCTTCCTGAGTGTTAACTGAGCTGGTTTTAGGACTCTACTAGGTCTGCCCTGCGGAGCAACCTCTGCTATCCTGACCTGTCAGCAGGAACAGAGGGGGTGAGAGCAAACAAAGCTGTGGATGTGCTAAGGTGTGGTCAGTACAGAGCAGACAAGGGCCGAAGGGAAGCGTTGGCACTGTGTGCTGGCGCGCAGGGAGTGTGTGAGCTGGCAGTGCCAGGCAGTCTGGTAGGGGATCACAATGTCTTCTGAAAATGTAAATGTGGTGAGAAGCTCTCAGGGTCATAGGAATCCCAGAAGTGGGTCATGAGAAGGTCCAGCTGGGCTTCTTTGTGCAGAAGCTTCCTGGGGGCAGTGGGTTACTTAACTGGCTACTGCCAATATTCGTGCAGCTTGGGGAAGTTTCTGGTTGTTCAGCTGGCTTCCAGAGAGCCATAGAAGCTTTCAGAGGTCAATAATGGCAGCAGCTTCTTTTCTTCACAAGAATCTCCTGTCTTTCAGAGCAGTGTTTTATCAGTAAGGTGATTCCTTTCGGGTGGCAGATGCCGATTGGTCTAGAGAGGGGGCAGGCAAGGCATTTGGGGCCCTGCAGAAATAGGGATCCCCTGGATTACAGTTAGGGAATGCTCTCTTCCCTGCCTGTTGTCCATGTGCAGCTCTGTTGGACTTTCCTGGTGAGTAGAGTTTCCCCCTCACAGAGTCCCTGCTGTTTGCCCTCACCAGCCGGGGCCGTTGGCCTGTGTTTCCCTGGCCCCGCTCCAGAGCAGGCGCTGGTTTCCCATTGCAGTGGCTGTTTGTCACCGTCGTGGCTGTTTCTCTGACTCCAGCAGGAATCCGAAAACTTTCCCTTCATAAACTTCTGTCTCTTGGCGCTGTGCCAGCATTACATGTTCCCAAAAATATGCTTGGAGGAAAGCTTTTTGCACGATTCCCCTTGGTGCTGGTGGTCGCACAGAGCTTTTCTCTTCCTTCTGCATTCCCTCCTTTTCACATCTCCCTGTGGCTGCCTTTAATGTGGTCTTTGGATAGTACAAAAATAAATCCTTTGTACTTGTGCAGAGATGGGAACCTTGTGTGCACACAAGCATTTTTTACTTCTGAACTTCCACTTAAATAGTCCTCTCTGAAGTTGCTTCATCCCTTTGCTCTCGTCTCCCATCTTTCCGCAGTCTGAGAATATCTTGGATGTCATTGTGTGGTGGCTTTGCAAAGCACACACAGCAAGTAGAGACCATTGATATTTTCTGGGTGTTGGGAGTTTCTGTTGCATTTCTGCATTGATGTCATCCCAGGCTATCAAGGTGCTTTCCAGGTACCCCTTAAAGATTTGTGACAGCGCTGTGCCCCTTCCCGAGTCCACAGGAACCATTTGTGCTGGGGGCAGCCCGTGTGCAGTGAAGTGGGGTGTCAGCAGCTGAGGGATGAGCTGGTTCTAGACTTAGCTTTTGGGTGCTGATGCTCAACATCAGAGGAAGGAAAACAGGAAGATAACTGTGTGATGCTCTGGGTGTCCTTTGTTAACCGTGGTATTCCAGCTTGTGGGTGTCCAAGGCATGCCTGAAACCAAAATAAAATCAGTAATAATTTGAAAAAGTAAGCAACTCACAGGGGAAGAAAGGAGGAGGAGGGAGATACACCCACATGCCATTTCCAGGCCTCCACAGTATTGATGTTGGTTGTTGATGAGTGGAAATACAATAATGTGCAAACTCCATTTGGATTGTGAACTCTGTGACAGCAGATGCTGACTCAGTTGCCTTTTCAAAGCATGAGGAACCCGGGTGGAGAGGACTTGAACCAACCTCTGTGTGCACCTTGCTTGAGCCCTGCTGGGACCACAGAGCCTGCCTTCTCCTGCTGCTGGGAAAGCTGTGCCAAGCTCTGGGCTCCACACCTCACTACAAGAAGGACATTGAGGGGCTGGTTTGTCGGTGTGCCTGGCTGGCTGGAGAGTGTGAAACCCTGCACACAGCAGCTCCCTGGCAGTGCTCCCCTCCCTGAGCGGGCAGTTCGTGAGCCCTGAGCTGACCCTTTTTCTGTGGGAGATGGTGGATCCAAGCCTCCACAGCTCTTAGCAGGTCATTGAGGTACCCAGCTGTGGTCGTGGCCCTTTTTACCTCTGTAATGAGGACACGGACTTGCTGAGGAGCGGAGTGAGAAGGAGACCTGTGTGGCTTTGTGGTAAAAGAGGCCAGATCAGTGGCTGAGAAAAAGAAAGAATTTATTCTCTTGGATAAATTTGCAGTGAGAAATTAAGATGATTTTATTTTGGAGCCAGTAAATGCTCTTTTATTTAGTAACTGCTAAACCAGAGGGAGGAAAAACCCGAGAAGTATGGAAAAAATCACCGAGCTACAAAGAGAATTTGAACCGGGAAGGCAAGGCCGTTTATTTTAATGGGCATCCTTTTATTTTAATGGGTACCTGTTGGAGACCAAATGGCTGCTACGAATTTCTGCTCTGGAGGACAAAAGTGTTGGGTGTTGGGAAACATTAGATGGCAACTCAGACTTTCCCCTCGTTTGTCTGAATTCTTCTGGTTTACTGCTCTGAATTTGGCAGCTGTTCAGGCAGAGGAGTTTTGTTGTTGTTTGTCTAAGCAGCAGTTTGCAGCATTGCACTTGGCTTTTCTGGGCATGGCAGCATCTGGTAGAGGTTCCTGTGATGGATCCTGTCCCGCTGCAGCTCTCCTGAGCACAGGGTCCTAGAGATCCACGTCCCTCCTGAAGGATGTGGCCCTCATTTGCTCTTTATATTGGGGGGTCCTGGGCACAGGAGGGACCTCCCCACCTTGCAGTGTGCAGGTGGCTTTGTGAAGCCTGGGCTGGTGAAGTTGCACTGTGTGACCTTCTCAGGGCTGCTGATGCAAAACCAGAGCTGAGCAATGAGAGGATGAAAATCAATCTCCTGTCTGCTCTGTGGCACCCTGCACCTTTCCCAGGTGGTCTGTATAATCCCCATGTCACTCCTGAGTTGTGATTCTCATCCAGAGGCTCAGGGAGTGCTTGGAAAGGATCTGCAGCTGCCATGAAAGCACCTGAGAAGTCCCTGCCCTTTCTGCTTGAGCATGGGAAGGCTTCACATCAACTTGCTGCAGCGTTTCATCCTCATACTTGTCTTTTCAAGCAGTTTGTCAGCACAGTCGGAGGCAGAGAGGTGATAATGAGGATGTGACAGTTCTGCTGTCTCTGCCTCCCTCGAAGTGTGTAACAAAATAGAGAGGCAAGAGCAGCGGCTTTGATCTGCTCGTTGTGTATTTATTGCCAGGTGTCTCTCTTGGGTTTATCAAGAAGTCCTGTAACCAAATGAGTCCTGGAAAACTCTTCCCTCTAGTGTTCAGCGGAGCTCATGGTGCAGCTCGTGTGTGAGATGTAGCACCTTTGTGGTTTTATGGGATGTAAAGCAGCTGCTGGGGTAGGACATTGAGGGGCTGGAGCGCATCCAGAGAAGAGCAGTGAGGGTGGTGGAGGGGCTGGAGAACAAGTCCTGCGAGGAGCGGCTGAGGGAGCTGGGGTTGTTTAGCTTGGAGGAGAGGAGGCTGAGGGGAGACCTCATCACTGTCTACAACTGCCTGAAAGGAGGTGGTGGTGAGGTGGGTGTTGGTCTCTTCTCCCAAGTGACAGGTGATAGAATGAGAGGAAATGGCTGTAAGTTGTGCCAGGGGAGATTCAGATTAGACATCTGGAAAAATTTCTTCACTGAAAGGTTGGTCAGGCACTGGCAGAGGCTGCCCAGGGAGGAGGTTGAGTTACCATCCCTGGAGGGGTTTAAAAGGCTGAGTGGATGAGTTTCTTAGGGACGGGGTTTAGTGAGGAGACAGGTATGGGTTGGACTTGATAATCTCAGAGGTCTTTTCCAACCAGATGGTTCTGTGACCCAGGTGACCCACAGGCACCCACGCTCCCGGCAGAGCCGCTTGCCCAACGGCTGCTCACAGGGTTATTTTCCCTTCCTTCCTTCTGCTGTAGGTGAACATCATCCCGATCATTGCCAAAGCAGACACCATCTCCAAGAGCGAGCTGCACAAGTTCAAGATAAAGATAATGAGCGAGCTGGTCAGCAATGGTGTGCAGATCTACCAGTTCCCCACAGACGACGAAGCTGTCGCCGAGATCAACTCTGTGATGAATGTGAGTAACGCTGCCACCGGAAGCTGTGACAAATGAAATCGCTGCACAGATCTACATTTAAAGGGCAAGTTTTATTGGGATTGTCCAGACACTAAATCCGTTTGGAAGTTGAGCTGTGGATCTGACAGGCGCCTAAGGCTGTTGCATACAGAACTAATTAAAATGGGGCTGTTATTTAATCTGTGGCCTCTCTGGAGAAACTCAGCTCAGCTCAGAAATGTATTTTATTGGATTTTTGAAAAATACTTTCTTCAAAATTCATTCTGTCTGCTTTTAGGCTACTTTTCATTGGAGGAGGGAGAGGCTTCAAATAAAACTTTAACAGTTAGGGTTTTAATTAGCCTCCTGACGTAAGGGAGTGAAGCAGTGAAAACACAATTTAAAATAAAAAAAAATTGTTAGAGTCTTTGGTCTTTTTTTTTTTTGAATTTCAAAGGTCAATTTCAGACCTGGCTGAAGCAAGTGCAAAACACTTTCAAGTTTCCTGTCTCCCAAATCAGAGCATGACAATTGCATTAGAACCAGCTGAAATGTTTCCATGCTAATTCTTTAAATAAAAATTAGCTTTTTCTTCAAAACGAACATTTTCCTGCATAGCTGTTTCTGATTAAATGCTTTGTCTTTTATTTCACAATTTCTGGGTCAACTAGCTGTGTGTTTTTACTATAATAGGGTTTTTTTTTTCTGAATTCATGAAAAAATTGGAGGATGCACTGTTTAAAATAACTGTGAACTGTGTGAATTGGGGAGAAAAACAGGAATTGTGCTTGCTTGTTTGTTCTCCCCCTGGCCCCACTGAAAATATTTTTAGTTGCTTCTCTACCAGTTCTACACTTCTGGATCCATTTCTTCTTAAATGAGTAGGATTTTCCCTGGAGGTGTTCAAGGCCAGGCTGGATGGGGCTTGGAGCCCCCTGATCCAGTGGGAGGTGTCCCTGCCCATGGCAGGGTGGTTGGAACTGGATGAGCTTTGAGGTCCCTTCCAACCCAAACCATTCCATGGTTCTGTGATATTTGCCAGCCTCATCCTGCTGGAGCACCTGCTCCATGGCTCCTTCCCCACAGTGCTGAGGATGGTGCTCTGTTCCCTTGCTGTGCCTGATGCTCTGCAGACTTGAGACAGTGAGCACACGCTGTATCCTGCACATGTCCCTTCCAGTGCCCACACACTGTGGGCTCTGCCAAGGCCTGTTTACGGATGTCTTTGTGCTTTCTGCTCCTGGCGTGTGGAAAGAGTGCCAGTGCAAGAACACCCTGACGAGTGGAAAGCTCAGTAATGATCATGGTGTTCCTACAATATTTCCCCATCTCGTGCAGCCCAGCGTTGCTCTCCTCACATCCCAATTCATAGCAGAGGCTGCTATGAGTGTTGGAGAGTCTTGGCTTCAGAGTAGAGACTTTCTGAAGCAGATCCTGTGTCTGGGTGAGGGCGATTTGATGGTCAGGCTGGTCTGTGAGGGGTTACCCTGTGCACTGAGTCGCTGCCCCTGGCTCCCTTTCAGGCTCACCTGCCCTTCGCTGTGGTCGGCAGCACGGAGGAGGTGAAAGTTGGGAACAAGCTGGTGAGAGCTCGGCAGTACCCGTGGGGAGTGGTGCAAGGTAAGGTGCTGCGAGCCGGGTGCCCTCTGCAAACCTCTCTTATTTCCCTGGTACTCCTCCAGCTCTGCCCTGTGGCCAACCATTTGTGTGTGAAGGTGCAGAGGCGTCATCTGCAGCCTTTTGTGGGTTGGCCAGTCTTCCCTTTGCATTCCCATTCCTGTCAGCGGGAATACCCCCATCCACGGGGCTGTGCCCTGTGTGGGAAAACAGGTCGAGGCCCTTGGGAAGGGGGAGTCTCTGGGGTTCATCTGTGTGTGTCTTATGAGGGGGACCTGGGGCTGTTCAGGCTAGAGAAGAGGAGGCTAAAGAGAGACCTCGTCACTCTCTGCAGCTCCCAGAAAGGAGGCTGTAGCAAGGTCTTTTCCCCCAAATAACAATTGATAAGATGAGAAGAAATGGCCTCAAGTTGCACCAGGGGAGGTTTAGATTGGATATTAGGAAAAATTTCTTCATTAGAAAAATCGTGAAGCATTGGAACTGGCTGCCCAGGGCAGTGGTGGAGTCTCCATCCCTGGGGGGAGGTGTCAAAAACCACGTGGATGTGGCACTTCAGGAAATGGTTTAGTAGGCACGGTGGGGTTGGACTGACAGTTAGAGTGGGTGAGCTCAGAGGTCTTTTCCAGCCTTAATGATTCTGTGATTCTTTTTGCATTTGTGCTTCCTGCCACGCATGCAGATTGCTGACTTCTGCCTTTGCTTCCATCAGTTGAGAATGAAAGTCACTGTGACTTTGTGAAACTGCGGGAAATGCTGATTCGAGTCAACATGGAGGATCTTCGGGAGCAGACTCACACCCGCCACTACGAGCTGTACAGGAGGTGCAAACTGGAAGAGATGGGCTTCAAGGACACGGATCCAGACAGCCAGCCCTTCAGGTGAGCAGCCTTCGTGTCTAGAATTGATTTAGAGCAATAGCTGGGAGAAAATTGGGAGATTTTTAGGTGGTATCCACAACGCTGGGCTGGAAGGTACTGCCTTTGAACTTTGCAGCTGACTTTGGTTGTGTTTCCTTCCCTGTTGTTGGTCTTTAAGCAACACAGACGGGTGTGCATTTCCCCATCCCTAACTCATTTGTGTCCAAAAAGTCTGGATTTCATTTCCTTTCTTCCCCAGCCTCCAAGAAACATATGAGACAAAAAGGAAAGAGTTCTTGGGTGAGCTCCAGAAGAAAGAGGAAGAAATGAGACAAATGTTTGTTAACAAAGTCAAGGAGACAGAGGCAGAGCTGAAGGAGAAGGAGAGAGAGGTGGGTGTGCCAAAAACCTGTGAGAGGAGCCCAAAATACAGCCAGCATAGGGTCTGGGCAACATATGGATCCTGGAAAGCACACGCAGCTCTTGAGCAGATCTCAGCAGCCAAAGCACAAACACAAACATACATATACACACAGCCCTTCCCCAGCTCAGAGCAGGGGACACAGGGTAATGCTTTCCAAACAGCATCACTAATTTAGATGCCTCAGAAACAAGGTTTCCCAGTCCCATCCAGTGTGTAGGAGACTTGGATGCTGCTTGGTGAGTAAAGGGCAACGCAGGATGTTCTGGTGAGCATCCATATCAAGTAGACTTCACCCCTGGAGGGTCACTGGACAGCGGAGTAAAGGGGGCAGCTGGGCTGGAGTCCTCCAGATCCGTGGTGTGGGGCCACGGGCAGCTGCTGTGACTGGAGAGGCAATAAATAGACCATCCCCAAAACTGCTGAGGAACACGAGAGCCCGTGGTGTCCCCGGCCCTGTGGCAGGGCTCGCGCTTTCTCCCATTCGATACGCGGTGCCGGGCAGAGCTGCTTTTATTGTGTCCTCACTGCTTTTGGTGAAGAGGCTGTGGCTGCCCAGAGGTCAGCCCTGCCCAGGGCTGGCAGGGTGCAGGGGCCCTGGCTGCTGCACCCCACCAGCCAGGAGGTCTCTGTCGGGTGCTGGGGGTTCGTGTGGGAGGCGTGACTGCGGCTCCGCTGGATGCGATGCTCAGAGGATCTGTCTCCTACCAGCTGCATGAGAAATTTGAGCACTTAAAAAGGATACACCAGGAAGAGAAGAGGAAGGTGGAGGAGAAGAGGAGGGAGCTGGAGGAAGAGATGAATGCCTTCAACAGGCGGAAAGTAGCGGTGGAAACCTTGCAGTCCCAGTCCTTGCAGGCTACCTCACAGCAGCCACTGAAGAAGGACAAAGACAAGAAAAAGTAAGTACCTGAACTCGAATCTTTCTCCTCTGCTGCTGAGAAGCTGGGTGTCTGCTCGGGTGCTTTAGTTCACTTGCTTAGAACAAATGGAATTAGCAAATGGAAAAGTGGGTATTAGAATCCTAATTCCTACCTTTTTGACTCTGCTTAAAGTGGAGAAGAGGTGGGGTCCAGCTGTGCCTGGGCACTGTCCTGGTGAAGCCCTGGTGAAGCCCTGGGGGCTGCAGGTGCAGGGGTTTCACCGTTTGGGGCCATTCTGGAGACAGATGGGAAGGTGACCAGAAATAAACTGCATCTCCTCACCAACAGAGAGGAGCAGGGACTCATAAAGTCTCCTAGATGTGGTTCCCTACCACTTACTGCTAACTGTGATCCACAGGCTTGGGACCCTTTTGGAGAGTGTGCTTGCTTTATTTTTAGAGGCAGAGTTTTAAAGAAAGAAACAGCAGCTTAGATGCTCTGGAATTTCATTAGGGCTTGGTGTGAAGCAGGGCTCCAAGGCACAGTTCTGCTTAGAAGGAAGTTCTTTCCCCTAAAGGCAGGATTCCTATCTTAGCTTGTTGCAAGTTAATTGACATTGCTGGCTTCAGCAACGGTGTGGAGCACATGGAAATAATGCTCTTTCAGCTGCCTGGCTGTGTAATGGCAGAGCAGGAATGGGGCAAGCAGGTTTAAAAGGAATGGTGTGGAGGGGTGACCCTGCTTTCCCTTCAAACCAGTGTCCAGGAAACATGAGTGAGGGAGCAAAATAAGAAATGTGCGGTCATGCAAACTGGTAGTTCCATTATTCCACCATTTTTTTTGTTACTTCCCCTGGTATGAAGGAGCTTAACTGTGTCAGAACTGCATTCTGTCAGATCCAGAGCAGGCTGGTGGTGATGCTTTGTGAGCCTTTTAGTGATGAAAAAGACCGTCAAGAGCAGCAACACCTGAGTTTCCTCTGAACAGCACAATATTCAGCTTCACAGTGCTGATGAGATCCTGAGCTCGGTCCTGCCTCTGCTGTGAACTGCAGCACTGGAGAGGCTCATCCTGCACACTGACATGCTGGTGATTTGTTTCTCCCCGTGGAAGATGACAGTACCTATTATTTAATGTACTCTTTAATGTATTTCCTTGGAGTTTAAATCTCTTGGTGTTAAAACGGAACACAGGCTCTCTTCTGCAGACCTCTCGGCGTGCTCTGGCCAAGTCCCACCTCACGCACAGAGTCCAAACTGGTTTGTAAAATACTTTGCTGAAAATAGAGTTTAATCCACCTAAACTGACATATGAATTAGGGTGGAATACAGGGCAGCCTGGGGTCCAGCTCTGCTTTGCAGAAGGTGAGGATGCTGAGCCGTGCGCTGTTAACGATGCCGGTCGCTGGGATGCTCGGCCGGTGATGCAGTGTGTGCTGGCCAGGTGGGAACCCTGCAGCTTCCCTTCTGCTCCATCTGTCTGTGACAGAAAGAGGTTCCCTGTGCTTTGCTGGTTTTAGCTCACCTGCAGAGCTGAGTCTGGACACCCTTCCTCCTCTGGGTGGTGATTAGAAGGCGGCGTTTGAAGGCCCGAGGGGCACCCACAGTGTGTGCTGGGTGTGTGGGGACCCCTGTGCTGTGCCAGGGTGGGGGCTCTCTTCAGCTCCGGAGCACAGCGAGGGGAGGTGCCTCGTCACCAGGAATCTGAATAATAAGAGAGGGGAAGTGGTGTGGGATTGGCATTTGGGGTTTGTTGAGCTGTTTTTTTTTTTTTTCACAAACCTGTGAGCTATGTGTTATTTGGGGGTTTCTGCTTGGGCAGGATAATAGCATTTGTAATTAAAACTATCAAAGGAAGGTGGCTCCCCTTGGCCTCGCCGGTGTTGTGTGTTCCCAGACCCGCTCTTCATCTGGGAGGCCTCAGAAAGGGCCAGGGCTTTTGTGAATCCTGTGTGTTGGGGAGCACAGCCCCAGCCCATCCCACTGCTGCATCCCAGGTGGGTGGCCGGAGGTTGACCCCGCAGACCGCTTGGGCTTTAAGAAGATCTGTGTTCCCAAACCAGCAGCAGGAACATCTCTGACTTCCTTACCGAGATCTTTCAACCGAACCAGACTGGAAGGCAGCTGGGATTTGGGAGCTGGTGGCAGGCAGTGTCCTCCAGCAGGATCGGCAACAGAGCCTCTCCTGGCAGAGCGTGGGGCTCGGGCTGTGCTGGGGCTTTGGGAAGTGAGGAGCTGGCGCTTTGCAGAGCCAAGTGCAGCGTTAGCTTGGGGTTCACACTCTGCTTGCCCAGGGCAGGTGCCCAGCAGGGCTGTGCGAGGGAAACGGGAGCCAGAGGGTGCCAGGGGCTCTGGGCTGCTGGGATAGCCCTTGCAGTAACCCAGGGAATGGGGATGCAAGTGACACACCCAGAGCTTGTGGGTGGGATGCTGGGATCCTGCAAGAACTGGGAATCTCAGTGCAGGGAGGAGGTGGGTTTTCTTGGTTCAGTTTGTAGGAGAACTAATTGAACCTTATATCCTCTCCTGTTTCAATGCAGTGATTTTAGTTGCTTTAATAAGTAAAAAATGGAGGTGGAGGAACTGCAGGTGGTGGGAGAAACACCCAGGTTAGGTCTGAGCTCTCCTCTGTGCCTGCAGCTGCCCAGCAGGTTGTGCTCCAGGTCTGCGTGCAGGGTTTGCTCTCATCCCTGAGTCTCCAGGTGCCCGAGCAGCGTTTGCCTGTCTCTCCTTTTTTGTTTTTAACATGTTTCGCTACATCTTTGCTTTTGTTTAATTTTCATAACTTTAATTCATGCTTTTTTTATGTTTTGTTTTTTTTTTTTCAGTTAATCACACACAGACTTTCAGGCCAAGAGTGGACTTGGTGCTTTCATGTGTTAAGTTGCTTGAGTTTCCCACCCTGTGACCCTTCTCATAACATTGTGTGAGTGGACCAAAGTGAAAGAGAAAATGAGCCTCTCCAGTGGCTGCGCTGTAACGCCTCGCTGTTCTCTGTACAGAATTTATCAGGAGGTTGTAAGGAAGTAACCTGACCATGTACATTTTGTTAAACAAAGTCAACTAATCCCTCAAGTAAGATGTTTCGTTCTAAACCCAGCGACTGAGCAGCTGTGGATGAAGTGACCATAACTGTTTGTCTGAACCCATCTGTCCCACCAGCTAAACACTTGCTTTCTAGATGTCTTTGAGTTGAATGGGCTCAGGCGCCTGCTGGAGGCTCCTCTGCCTTCCCTGTACCTGCACAAAGGTGAGGCCAGGTGTGAGGAATGCTGAAACATTTATTTTTCTAACAATGTTCTTGCTTTGCGTAAGTTTTTAGGGTGGTTAGAAAACTGCAATGTGCAGACCTTCTGCCCTGGAATCGGAGTAACTCTCATTCCAGTAATTATATATTTTAATCCTGAATTACTCTAAACACTTTCTACATCACTTATAATATATATATATAGAGAGAGTGCTTAATAAAATTCATGGGACAATGTTTTGAACTTTCTTTACTGCTAAAATAGAACATTTATATAGGAAGATTTTTCATAAGAGTTTGTATAATGTGGAACTACAGCATTTGTGTAACTTTGCAGTTGTCATTTACCAATGTATTTTACTGTTGTGGAAAAACTATTTAAGCATTATTCTTTACTTTTACTCTTTAACCTTAAACTTACAATGTGCCTAATAGGAATTCCCTGATCTTGCACCCTATTTATACTGACAGGCTCTATTCCTCTTTGAAGGTGCTTTCTTTAACTCTCCTCGTGCCTGGAAATCACAGCCTTGTTTTCCTGGGCAACTGAGCTGAGAGGAACAATTAGAATCAATATTATTTTTTTCCACTCAAACCACTTTGTGATAAGGCAGGACAATAACTGAATAGAGACTTACCAGCAGTGTTGTCATGGAAAAATAGATGGACCCAATTCCATCCCTCTACCAGATAATAGGCAAAATGAAAGCAAATATTTTATATTAGCCCCACACAGTGTCTTTAGAGTTTAAGAACACTTAGCATTAGTTTGGTGTGTATGTTTTGTTGAGTTATTAATGTTACAGGATTTCTCTGGTTGATTTTTTTCCTTAAAGACTTGTCTTTAAGCTCAGCAAATTCCTTACGGGACTTGCAGGTGCTCAGCCTTGCGTCTGAGCCGTCACGGGTCTGTCTGAGGGCAGCGTTTTGCTGGGCAGTGAAATGAGGTTCTTTAACTTGCACATCCCATTCAAGGAGCTTTTTGTTGTTGTTGTTTTTACTGAAAACATGCTCAGGTGTTAAACTGTTTTCATGTGGGCATTGGCCTTTTACAGCAATGTACTGAAAATCATGTCAGTATTAACTGATGGGTGTAGGAAAGGACCTCATGAAGATCTTGTGGGTGCCCCTTAGAACAGGCCCTTTTCCAGAAAGGAAGAATAATGTGCACTTGTGGGGAGTCTGCTGAAAGCTGAACCTTTAATTTTTAAGGCTGTGTCTCCCTGTTAGTTGTATTTTAAAGAGTAACTGTTAAATGTTAGGAGGGTCGATGTGATCTTCTCTGAGAAACGCACCAGGAACCCAATCTGTTGGTACAGACAAGAAGGCCTTTTCAGCTCAGTGACCACAGCCCAGTCCTGTAGGAAATTAGGGCAGGTCCTTGATTTTTGCTAATGAGAGAAGCTCTGCACTAATTGCATGAGTAAGGAGCACAGTCTGGTTCGTTGCTGTGCCCCTCAAGGGCGATGCTGCAAGGGCTGGGATCCGGCAGCAGTGGCGGGGCTGGCGCGAAGCCTCGCCATCGCTTTTCCAGGCGCTGGGTTTCTCCCGGCCTCGTGCTGCAGCCAGCAGGATCTGTGCAAATGATTTCTATCTGCCCTGGCTCAGCAGAGGTCGATTCTTTCTTTCCTAGAATAACAGGTAGTTAAAAATAATGATGACAATAACAAAGAGTGAAAACCTTCAAATCCATGGGCATTGTGGAGACATTCCCAGCATTTTCTGATGAAGACATTCAGAATGTATGTAACAATATTTTAATGATGATGCTGATTATGTACACATTGAGTTTCTGTTGTGAGACATACGTTTTCCTCGCAGTTACTTCTTCTTTAGAGCAGTCGACATCACCATCTCCCTGTGGCACTTGGTATTTTTTTCCTCTAGTACTTGACTTTTCCTTTTGGCTGAGACAAGATTTAAGTGGGTGGTGTACAGGGTGGTTCTGTATTTTATGTTTATTTAACGAGTTATATTACATTGTGATGCTAATCTCACTCCAGTCTGAAGATTTACATCTGGTAAGCTAAAAGTGAAAGAAAAACCCTTCAGGAACAACTGAAGCTGTTCAGTTACACTTCTGTCAGCTGTTTTATACATTTATCTGTAAAAGGTTGGTGTTAATGGGAAAAACGATCCATTGGTTTTGTCATTTAAACTTTTGCCATCATGTATGTTGTCTTCTTTCTAATTTAAAATGTGTTTTGCAGGGCTCTAAGCTCTGCAGGCTTCATGCCAGGCTGTGTGGGTGCCCCAGGGTGGAGGTGGGGTGGTTGGCTCGGGGCACGTGGAGGTGCCTGGGGACCTTTGGCCATGCTGCATCCTTTCACTTTGTCATTCCAAATGTGTTGGGGTTTGTTGTTTGTTTGGTTTCTTTTTTTTGACTTTCAGTTCTTTCCACTCACTTTGTACTCTTTTTCTTTTATTAAATCTCACGTGTATTTTATGTTCTTGTGGTGGTGTTTATTTAGTAGCAGGTTTCCTGTGTTTTCCAGTGGATCTCTGTTGAATTAACAATATGCAGAGACTGAATGCTTACCAGCCACAGGATGTTTTAGGACTATTGGGAACCTTCAAAAATAAAATTAGCTAATTAATTAACAATTAGCTGATCAAACAGTGTGCAGAAAAGCACCTTATCTGTAATCTGGGAGGAATACTGAGATTAATTCAAATGCCATCCCTATTTGGGCAAAAGCAGCCTTCAGGCCTGCTGGTACGGTTCCTTTGTGGGATCTGGTGACTGATTTACCAGCAGTTTCACTGGCGTAATGGTGTCCAAAGAGGTGATTTTGGGGGTAGGATGAAAAGGGAGCAGGGAGGGAGGGTTTCCCAGTGGTACTCCCAAAGCTGTGTGCTTTTTCTGGAGAAGCACATCGTACGCTTGGGTCACGGCCAGGAAAAAGAGCACAGCTTTAGTTTGGGACGCTGCTGCGGAGCCTCACCTGAGGGGCTGTTCCTGGTGTCTGCTCGGTGGGGCACTGCTGCACGTGAAGGTACAGTCAGTAAACTGGGGTCTCTCTGGGTTTCGTTTGGTACTGGGCTGAGATCGGTGCTGCCCCTCAGACAGAACCCACAGGCAGGGTTTGGCTGATGCACGGTGTTTGCTGCAGTGGGGCTTTGGGTGGGAGCTCTCTCTGCAGCCCCAGAGCAAAACTGGGGATACCGGCTGCTTCTGAAACCATTTGGGAACGTGCAGGGGGACTGGGCTGTGGCTGCAGGAGTTGGCTCCTGTAGGAGACCACCACGTTTTGCACTTAAGTGTGCAGCTTAAAAGGCAGGGGGCTGTTCTGGTCATCCCGTGTGCTCGTTTGCACCCCACCTTCCTGCAGGGTGGGGAGGGTCCCCCCTGCGGGGCTGTGTGTGGACACGGACCATCTGCCTGTGGAGAGCTGACAGCAGTGGGGTTGGGGCAGCTGTGATACCACCTGTGGCCATCACTGCCAGAGCCCACGCTGGGGCAGAGCTGTCACCTGAGCCTGCTAAAATTTTGAAGCATAAGCCTTAGTGAGGACTTCGCACACACCACTTGGTATCAGTGCTAAATGTTTTACAGCCTTTTCCATCCCAATGCTTTTTAAAGCCAAATCTTCTGGCAGGCCAGAGGAGAGAAAGTGCATTCAGGTACACGAGAACTAATTGGGAAACCAAGGTGGCAGAGTAGCCGGTCACTTTAAAGGTGGACACCTGGTGGCTCAGGGTGATGTACATTGGCCAGGATTTTTCCATCAGTGGTAAAATAATTTAGTGATGTTCTTGCCAAGCTCCTGGAGATGCTTTCAAGAGAATGAGAAATGCAGAGTGTTGTTACAAAAGCTGTTCAGCAGTGCAGGAGGTGCTGTCTGTGTTTGGCAGCTCCAGAGCTGACACCAGTGACCAAGGTTGATGCTTTCAGGAGACTATCCAAACCCAGCCTTGTCTCCTTGTCCGAGGCTGCTCGATAGGGAGAAGCGCACAGCTGTGAGGGACAAACCAATGAGGCCAGGACAGAGGGAGGCTCTGGGCTCTGCCTGTGCTGGTTGGTGGGGCCTGTGGTCCTGGTTCAGCTGGAGATGACTCCACACAGCTCCCCATCCTACATCTCTGTAGCATGTGTCTTCTCAGATGTTCCCAGTCAGCACTCTTCCTCATTAAAATTCTAAATCAATCCTCTGATTACCTGTTCCAGACAAGATCTGGAACTCCTTCATGGTGCGATGGTGTGAACTCTCATGCCCCAGCCAGCAGCACACTGTAGGCTTGTGTTTGACCTTTCATGCTGTCTTTACTTGATGTGTAAATACCTGAAACTTAAATACTGATTCTTTTTTGTTCTTTCTGTAGCTTTTTTAGTCTTCCCAGTGCGTGCTCCGTAACATCAGGAAGATATGTTAATTAGAAGATTTATTAAGGCCAAAACATCTCATGCAGAAGAAATTAATGGGTGCTTTCACCTTTAAGCTTGCAGTACATTGTGCAGAAGAGATTCTGTAGCAAGGAGTGAGATGCACCGTGTCTCTCGGTTGGGAAAAGCTCACTTGATCAGGTTTCCTGATAAAGTTTAAATCTAAGATTCTAGCCACCAGATAAATCACTAATTCAAGCTGCTGCATGGCTCACACTAAAACCAAAGCACTAATCCCCGGGTGGGAGCCCGTGCGAAGCCGTTAACACTGACCCAGCGTCTGGAGAGACGCGGGGCAGAGCTGAGTTAGCGCGAGGCGAGGTCTCTGCTTGCTGCTTGAGCTGCTGCTGTCGCAGGGTTTCTGCGCCCTCTCCTCAGTCTGGTTTTGGGTGTAACTGTGGAACCTCCTAACGGCCCTGGCCTTTCAGCTGGATTCTCACATTTCTGAGCAATAACTCCTCTGTGGAACTTTTTTTTTTCCGTAGACTTAACGTATCTTATAACCCAGATCCCCCCTTTCCTTCATTTAGCTTTCCTAGGGCTGCTCGTGCGTGCCTCCCACCCTAACCCTACCCTGGAGCTCCCTGCCCACCTTCCCACTTGCTGCTGTGGGGATGGATGGGAACCCTGCCTGCCCAGTCTGGACTCCAACACTTCCAACTGGGAGGTGGGGAGTAAGAATGGAACCATTTTACAGGAGAGATAAATGTTATGTGTTAATGGAGGGGAAGGGGTTTAAAGCTGGAGACTGGCTATTCCTGGGGTGGAGTTCTGTTCGTGACAGACTGATTTCCCATTACACAAAGAAAAAAAGTAGGGGGAAAAGTGTGATGTCTGTGCCCCAACTGAACTTTACCCAGGAACATGAAGAGGCTCCAGTTTATCTTGTAAATGAATCTCAGGAATGACCTGCTTGTACCAAAGTTGGGTTCAATAAAAACAAAACTGACTTGTTTAACAAACATCCGTTAAAACCACATTTTGTACACTGGTTGTATCCACGGGAACAGCAAAGCGCTGTGTCCCCAGTCACAGCCCTCGCTGTTATTCCATTTTCCCTCTCTTTACCCTCTTACACTGTGGAACTGTCTTTAATGATGTCCCCTGCCTGTCCCCACACAGCCAGGGCTGCTGCCAGCCGTCTCCCATCCCCTTCTCCAAGCTCTGTGTCCCCCCCCAGGGCTGGGGAGCAGGACTAGCAGAACCCCAGTCCCTGGGGAATGTATTGTATTTAATGAGAACTACAAAAGACAATCTGTCTCCTTTAAAAAGTCAGGCAGTTAAATCACAGCTTGTGGTAGAAAAGGAAGGTGCTGCACTGTGGGGAGGGAAGAGCCCTATCACGAAACGCAAACCTTCCCCGTGGTGGGTAGGCAGGATGGATAAAGAACACAGCCCAGCCTGCTGCTGCCTGCCCTTGGCTGCGCAGGCATCTCGTACCCCGAGCCGAGTCCTGCCCCTGCAGCATCCCTCGCCAGGGCGGGGCTCCCCGCTGCAGCCCAGCATTCAGTGTGCCGTGGCTTTTTCCTCACGGGAGCTCCTTCGGCTTCACCGCTGGTTCAAGTCACATCTGCTCACGAGTCTCTGATAGTGTTTCTTGGGCACCACTTTCTTTATCATTGAAAGGAAAGCATGGCTTTCTCCCTGGCTTAAGAAGTAGTGCAGGATTTGGTTGTCACTCTTCTCGATTTGCAATCAATCCCTTGGTTACACCTGGGAACTGCTCTTACAGAGCCCCCCCTTCCTGGAAAGCAGCTCCCGGTTGCTCTCCCGTGGGACAAGTCCCATTAGCTCTAATACAAGAACAATGGAGTGAGCTGGATGAAATGCTCTGTCACACTTCATCGCAGCTATTTTAAACGCAAACTCGGAGACATTTGGTTCTTTCCGGTGCACTTCGTAGCCTTCTGCCAACTTGATCCCCGAGTTGTAGGGTTGTAAGTAGGGGGAGGGCAGGGACAGGCTGTATTGGATGCCCCAGTAGATGTGTATCAGCAATCTGCCTGTTGGCCCCGATGCAAAACACCTAACCAGGAGCTCCTGAACTGCCACACAAAACCGTGGGCAAGTGCTTCCTCTTTTTAGGAAGTGACAGGCATTGGGAGGGACAGCAGGAGGCTGGGTTATTTCGGACAGATTCAAGAGCACGCGGTGGGTTGACGGTAAGCGGGCAGCCTGGGTGTTTAGCCTTCTGTTTCTGAAACTGGAGAAAAGCTTTAAGAAAAAAGAGCTTGCCTTTAACGTGCATCACTAGGTACCAACTGGATTCTGTTTTAAAAGCAATGTAACTGTACTTCAGTTTTAGCAGTGTTCAGTGGGAAGCTGGGGACACAGCGGGCAGGTTTTTAGGTGCTGCCAGACACTCATTGTAGGAGAATCTCTTCGTGCTCAGGAGGTTGGGGCTGTCTGTGGCCAAGTAATTTGGAAACCTCCCTTTGTGCCAAAGGGAAGGCCCTCTCTCCAGTCCCAGCCCTTAACTGCAGTTTTGTTCCCTCTCTTGTTTGCACTAGCAGGGTCTGCAGCGAAGGCAGAACATGAACACAGACTTCTCAGGCTGCTGAAGTGCAATGTTGGTTGTAAATAAACATGCTTTTTATTAATTTATCGGTGTCCCAGCCTCAAGATTTGTGACCAAAGGCCTTTTTGATTCCTACCTGTGTGCTTTTTTTAGCAGATCAGTAATAACAGGAAACCAATCAGGAGTCAGCCTCTCCAGCTCTAAGGTGATGATCACCAAAGCCAATGTGGAGCCCTTAAACTGCAGTAGTTGGTGGCAAGCCATACAGTGCTGTAGCTGTTTGGTCAAGAGTGCAACCTGGCGGGAAGGATTCCTCTGAGACAGCCCAGGTAGTAGATGGGGCCAGTTGGACATCACCATGGAATGGAACTGGAGAGAAGATAAAGTATATATATACATATATATAAAAAAAAAAGCGGAGGTCAGTGAACTTTGTATGATTTCATATGTTAACAACCAGAAGTACAGCTTAATTTCATCCCATATCAGGAAACCTACCCACCCCCCTTTTTTTTGTGGTTTGTGTTTGTACTTGCCAACCATTGAACTGTTTTTTTGAGCTTATAATGAATGTACAAGGTCTGTGTTTCCTAACAGTTTCTGAAGTTCTGTGTTACCCAGATTGCAATCCAGGAGATTCAGTTCAGGCCAGCAGATACAATAGGGTAAAACCAATAACAACGACTGCACTCTGAGTTTACTGAGGAAACAAGCACCTAAGAAAGGCAGTTTTTACAATCAGCAGCCTAAGATGGCTTAATATTTGCACATAACCTTAAAAAGGGATCCAGGATGTTTGTATCACATGATTTTTGCCTTACTAGCACATGATCGTTTCTTGAAGACAAAGTTTAATTGTTTCTATCAAATGTTTAGTAACTGCAGTGTGAACTAAGTGCCAGGTTAGGGTAGTCTCAATAGCTACAACAAGGGTGAATCATTAGTGGGATAAAAAGGAAAATGGTTTAAGAAAAAAGCTGTGTGTGAAATGTAGCAAAACTCTGACAGCTTTCTATGTACAGTATTAATAGAATGGAAATAGTTAGAAATATTTTTGCAGTCTGTATTTAAAAAAATAAAAATAGCGTATAGTTGTGCATTATGAGAATCTTTTTAATGTCCCTTTTAGTTGTCCTTTAAGGATGGGAGTAATTTTTTTTTAGCAAAATGAAAGGTTTTAAATAGTAGAAAATTTTAAAAATAAAAGAAAAAAAATGTAACATTCTTCAAAAGACTTGCAGATAGTGAAGAACAGGTAGTTTGCAAAGCACCTAGGGAAGGATGTGTGGGTGTGCGTGTGTGTGTGCATCTCTGTTTTCCAGTCTTATTTGATAAGGAGCTGTTTCTTTAAAGAAAAAATAATTGCAAAACTTAGTGCTTATGATATTTAAGAAATCCATTGGTGTTCCTGTGTAAAGATCCCAGTGATGCTTATCTAGTATGACTCTTTCCATTCTCAAGATCTCGGCTGGAGAGCGTTCACAGCCACTGCGAGCATCTTCACCGATGGTGTTACCTGTAAAAAACAAACCCAAAAATAAAGAAGCCACCACCCTTCTCAGTGCTGTGTGTGTTTCTCTATTGCGAAGGGATCTGACAAGTTCAGACACATCCCAGAGTGCTGAGCAGAAGGAGACCACTTTCCTAGCCAACTCCCAAGCCTAAACAATGCCTGGCCTGTGCTCGCCAGATAGCACTTGGCTACGACCCCAGCCCAGCCCAGCCCACGAGGCCACCGCGCGTCTCCTCAGCGCTGCATCAGCAATGCACCTTCCCTGCCACCAATCTTGTTAGTTTTGCCCCTCTGACAAGCAGAGGGCTTCCTCTTGGCCTGTTACAGGGCCTTCTGTGGTTGTCGTGTTTCCTGCGGTCACTGACTCAGCTTCTCCTTTTTAGCTGAGGGGAAAAGAAGAATAACCTCAGCGCGACACATCCCAAGAAAGGCTGTGAGGAGCATTTCACTGCAGCAGGAGGTGTTTGAAGGAGAGTGAAGGGGAGAAATGTGATCTGAAATGCTTTTGGCTGATGTTGGTCGATGTCTGAAGGAATCTATCAGTGCACTTCTGCCAGGAGAGAATGCTTGGTGTGGGAACTGGTTTCTGAACCTGGTGAGGAAGTGACTGAGGTCTGCACCTCAAGGTGAGCATGTAAAATCAGCAACTACCCATGTAAGTGGGAGATGACACAAGACAAACTCATCTCTTTTAAGAACTGCTGCTCTATTTTGCCTACCTTACCCTCCCAGGACCTATAAGAACAGGATTACAACGCTCTGATGTGTGTACATAAAACAGTTCATGTGCATCTCTACTGTCCACCCTTAGACTAAGCTTTACTGTGAAATGTGAATTCTGAAGAGAGGAGAGAGGTGTAAGGAAGGAAACACATCCATTACACAAGCAAATACAAGTCCTTCCTCCACGAAGATGTCAATGCTTCCAAACCACGACGAAACAGGACTAAAAATGTTACTTGTCACCCCTTAGGGACTACTTAGAAATAATTTAACACATCCTTATTATGGCCAAGTCACTGAAAGACCTGGAAACACGAACAATTTGAACACAAGAGATGAGTTTATCATGTTTAAAATCAAACATTCAGACCTCATCAGTGTTTTTTGCTGCAAGGACAAGGCAGGAAATTGCTATACACTGAAGATATTTTAATTGGGCCTGAAGGGAGAAGAAGAAGAAAACACTGAGTAAAGAAGATAAGTCTTGGGGGAAATAACTGTTATTCTACAGCAGAGGCACAAGTTTCAGACTTCTATTTCAGAGTTGCTTCTGAATTAGTTTAGCTGCAGAAATATTCATTTGAAGCTGGAAATAGAGCAATGAAATCCACATTGAAGCAAAATAAATCCTCCTTTTGGTACCATTTTTATTCATGTATCCCCCAGTTTTTAGGCTAGGCAATGCCACAGTAATTACAATGCAAATTTATTCCTCTTCTCATTAATATGCTTTTGCCTAATGCCAGTATTGCTGTGGATTGAGAGCTGCAGGGTTCAGTTCAACTCATAACTTCACTGTTGCGTCAATAGCAGAAAGAGTTGCCCCACAGTTTGGTTAAAAATAGTGGTTTCAAACCTAAAATATTAAAAGTGACAACACAAATGTCTTCTGGTTAGCAGAGACAACCAGATGATAATGAGTTCTTTGCACTTATTGTGGCATTTGGACTAAAGTTCACACTAACTCTTCTACCGAGGACTGTAAATCAGTGGAACTTCACAGATGTTCCAGTTTATATATGCTTAAAAGCCTTCCCCAGCAAAGACCCTGACTGCTCCCTAAATCTGCTGCCAAACATAGCACCTGCTTTGTGTATAAACTGATTACATCCCCAATCAGTGATCTGAAAAAGCTGACAGTGAGTCTCTACCTTTACTGATGCCAAGAACCTGTTAAGGATGCTGGTAGCCAAGGCAAATGTTTCAGGGTAAAACTGGAACACAGAGCTTATTTCTGCAATCCAGTGAACCGCTTTCTTGGAACACGACAGCAAGATATCTGTGCCCTGAGGGAGGCTGGAAGAAAAGTACAGTTAGTGCTTTGATGATTTTGTTAACATATCTCCAAAGGAAGACTCAAATCATTCCAAGTGTTCTAATTAGCATTTCAGATGTCTGGAGGCTTGAAATGAAGAAACCTGTGTCTACAGAGTGAGGGCAGGGGCAACTTGTGGAGCAGTTTAAAGCACTCATTGGTGTTGCCTGCCTAGTCAGGTTCTGGCTGTGCTTACAGGGGCCTGGTACTGGGATTCACTGGAGCTGTGGGTGGGGCAGCACCCAGCCCTTCCCTCGCACAGCTGAGCCACCAAACTGAGCTCTTTCAAAAGAGATGCTGAGCGTGTTCCTTATTTCCCCTCCAGAGAAGGCTGAGCCTCTGCTGCAGCGTTTTATTCAGACAGCCCTGACAGGGAGAGAGAAAGTGGAATTGGGAGCGGGTGCTGATTTACTCTGCAGGTTATTTTTTTTTTATAGCCCTTGTATTTGCTGACCCCCAGCCCAGGAGAAGGAGCAGTGACACCATCCTTACCTGGGGGAGCTGGGCTGGGGCTGGCTGGGCGGCCCCGGCACCAGAGAGCGGCTCAGGCAGGCCGTGTGGGGCTTGGTTTAGTGGGGCAGTAGGTGGTGGTGATGCCCCTGGGAACCCACCACAGATCCATGGGGTGTTGGCTCCCCTCCGGTGCCGCTGACCTGTGAAGGTGCAGTTCTGTCCTGCTTGCAGCTTGATCCCACAGGGAATGGCTCTGCTAGATCACTGCTTTCCTGGTCCAAGCTGCTTGGTGCTTCCCAGGTGGGTCTGTCCCACTTCCACAAGGATCTCTGACTGTGTCAGGCAAAGCTGCATATTCCTGGGATAAGGGTGAAGTCCTGCCGTGGTGAAAAACATGGTAATCTGCAGCACAGCCCCCAATCCCACCCCATCCCTGTTCCTGGCGTTGGTTGTTGCATCAACAAAGGTGCTGACTCTTCTCTTTGGCATGGCCCTGTCCAAAATAACCTTCTGCAGCATCGATGTAATTCCCAACATCTGCCAGGAGCTGTTTTCCTTCCAGACACTGGAAGAAGCCCTCTCGTGTTTCATGGAGCATATACACCCCTGTCCCTTGAGGACTGGGTGCTCTGGCAGCGTCTGCGTTTCACCCCATGTTTGCCTCTACCTCTCGCCACCGCTCTTCCCTTGACTCTGTGTTCCCTTTGCTTTTCTCACCCAGCATTTCCTGTGGGGAGCTGGTTCCAATACATGTTGCACCTTTCCTTGTTCCTCAGCTTTGTCTGCCCACACACAGCTCCCTGTTTTCTCAACAGCCCCTTGGGTTATACATTTTTGTGCTAAATTACTCTTAGGCTACAAATCTTTGCATACAGCACAGCTCCAAGCAAAATTGTGGCAATGTGTAAGCAGCAAAGCAGCTGTGTTTGCCAAACACCTTCTCCTCCAGCTTCCCGACTCACCTGGTGATGCTCAGATAGGGATGAGGGAATGGCCCTGTCCTGTCATTACTGGCGTGTTCCTGACCCTGCAAGACACAGGTGAGTTTGGTGGATGAGATCAGAAACACTTCTGGAAGCCCTAGATCAATCTCATCCACATTCCTGCTCTCACCTACAGCCTTCTGGCAAAAATACAGAGCAGCTCCCTGCTGTAGCCCTCGGCTGGTTTGTGTGCTGTTGATTCCTGGCCTTGCTCTGGGATTCCAGGCTTCAGTGTCCAGAGCAAAGGCAGAGTGGGATAGGAACAGCAACCTGCCAACAGAAGGATTTGGGTGTGCAGGAATACCTGAGGGAGGGAGGGCAGTGAGAAACAGATCAGGGTTTGGGAAAATGAGGAGATGGATTTTGTGTCTGTGGGGAGAACAGGCTGGGGCTGGAGCTCTGGAGCCCTGTCAGAGAACCAGAGCCCTGTCAACCCCTCAGAGCCCAATCATAGAATCACAGGGTGTGCTGCAGGAGTCACAGAATCATGGAATGGTTTGGGCTGGAAGTGACCTCAAAGCCCATCCAGTCCCACACCCCTGTCATGGACAGGGACACCTCCCACTGGATCAGGGGGCTCAAAGCCCCATCCAACCTGGCCTTGAACACCTCCAGGGATGGGGCAGCCACGACTTCTCTGGGCAACCCGTGCCAGGGCCTCCCCACTCTCATCGTTAAGAATGTCTTCCTGATGTCCAATCTAAATCTTCCCCCTTCCAATTTAAAGCCCTTCCCCTCATCCTATCCTTACACTCCTTGATCAAGAGCCCCTCCCGAGCTTTCCCGGAGCCCCTTTCAGTCCTGGGAGGTTGCTCTAAGGTCTCCCTGGAGTCTTCTCCAGGCTGAACAACTCCAACTTTCTCAGCCTGTTCTCATAGTAAAGGACAGTCGGTCCCCCCAGAGCCCTGTCGATGCCCCGTCAGCCCCGGTCCCGGTCTCGCCGCCCCGAGCCCCACAGTCCCCGTCCCTGCGAGGCCTCCGCCCCGGGCGGCGCCATGGGAGCCGCGCTGACCCCCGCCGTTCCCATGGCGACGCCCCGCCCTCCATTCCTCATTGGCTGAGGCCTGCCACCTATGGCAGGGCGGCGCAGGTCTATCC